>MJUU01006635.1:0-124779 GCA_002080025.1 Modiolus philippinarum | reverse complement strand
TCCTCTTTTACCAAATTCCAATCCTCTTTTACCATAATATCCTCTTTTACCAAAGCTAGCAAGATCATCACCATAGAATCCTTCTTTTCTTTTACCATAGTATCCCCTTTTGCCATATATGGGAAGATGAACGTCTTTCTTGATGGAAGCTTTAATTAGAAATTTTAGAAATCATTCCTCATGTAGAACATATTGAAAAGTGTACAATAAGTGACATATTTATGTATAAAAAGGTAAGTGAATACTGGTTTAAGTAAGGAAAAAATGTGATTTCTGAAGGCAAGCCAGCACTTCCATATATTTTAAAGGATTTCAAGAACTTAATAATAGCTTTCTGTAAGTAAATGTTAACGCCCACCATAAATGCATCTCATTTAAGGTTTAAATAAATAAATAAACGTATAAACTTGGAAGCCGTGCTTTACAATGCATATTACAATTAAGACCTGCTATCTTATTAACATTTTAAAACATATTCCATGTAACATGTATATTTAGTTGACGGGGTAAATACATTGGTGGATCCAGAGGAAGGGGATTCCGGTGGTTTGAATTCCCCTTTTTCTAGGAGAAATTTCAAAAGTCGTGCATAATTTGACATAAATGAAGAAAAAGTGCCACAAAAGCGACTGGAACTCTTTTTTCTTGAACTTCCTTGGATCCCTGGCGCAATAATAAGGGATCCACGTGCACAGTTCTATCAAAGCCTTGAGCTCGTGCATGTGGAGCCTGGAGCTCAGTAACTGGAACCAAGAGCCCTTTGAGTTGAGCCCGGATGCCTACTGTTGTAGTCCGGAGCCCTTGTGTAGGTGCTAGAAGCCCCACGTGCTAAAAACTGTTGAGCCTGAGTCTAGAGCACGTGTTATTTCCTAAATTTAACATACAAAAAACAGAATTTCCATAGTCGTTGTTTTGCTAATTCTCAAACTTTTCAAATGCACATCATGTATAACAGGAAAGGACTATAATGATTATTTGTAACAGATTCATTCATGGATAAAATGTAGGTCAAAGACTGTCATCCCAAAATGCATGACATACCAATATGGTTGATGCGGGACATGTCAGTAAGCATAAATATACCTTAACCATTCAAATTAACCAAGTCACTGATGGGTAAAATGTAGGTCACAGTCAGCATCCAAAGCGTGTATTGTTGTTGCCATCCCAAAATGCATCATACATACCAATATGGTTAATGTGGGACATGTCAAGAACGGGGAATGGACTTTAACCATTCTACCTAACCAAGTCGCTCATGCGTAAAATGTAGGTCACAGACAGCATCCAAAGCATGCATTGTTGTTGTCATCCCGAAATGCATCATACATACCAATATGGTTGATGTGGGACGTGTCAGTCACCGGGATTGGACTTTAACCATTCTACCTAACCAAGTCGCTCATGCGTAAAATATAGGTCATAGACAGCATGCATTGTTGTTGTCACCCTAAAATGCATCATACATACCAATATGGTTGATGTGGGACATGTCAGTAACCGGGATTAGACTTTAACCATTCTACCTAACCAATTTGCTCATGCGTAAAATGTAGGTAACTGGCAGCATCCGAAGCACGCATTGTTGTTGTCATCCAAAAATGCATCATACATACCAATATTGTTAATGTGGGACATGTCAGTAACCAGGAATGGACTTAAACAATATTCTACCTAACCAAGTCGCTCATGCGTAAAATGTAGGTTACAGACAGCATCTGAAGCATGGATTATTGTGGTCAGGTAACAATAAATAGATATTCATCTATTTATAATTACCTGACCATGAAAATACACAAGATGTGTACATTTTTGTGAATCACGATCAAGCCTTTTATTATTCGCACACACTTTAATTGTTTTCCAGATATAACAAATTTTGAATATTTTTAAAGTAATCATATTCTTAATCATGTCACTAGTAGGTTCGCACATGCAAGGAAAATGTGGAAAAATTCAATATCAGTTATTTTGTAAATTTTATTGAAAACTAAGGAGTATCTCCCTCATGCAAAGCTCTGTCCTTAGCTGATATTGGCTTTAAATTTATATCACTTTGGTTATTTGTTCTCTATCAGTTTTCAAACATCTTTGAGTTTATGGTCTTCCAAACGTTTAGATTTTATCTGCACTGATGAGACATAAGTTGTCGAAATGCGCATATGCAGAAAGTAAATTCNCAGTGACTTCGGTATTTAGTTATTTATATTTAGTCGCTTGAACCACATTACCTGACAATGTGTGGGAAATCGGTAATGTAGTTTGATAATATGCTCTTTTATCAATAAATGAAACTACACTTTATTTATCAAGTTGTTATCATTCCTCGTACATCGCACATTTACTTAATTATATCCTGTCGGTCGAAGAATTAATGCAACTTTTTATTTACCTTACATCTACGACAACATCCCTTTTAGGCACCTCAATTTGTTGTATCCGAAAATGTTTTTATCAAATCAGAAAAGAAGATATTTGGTCATGGGTCCCTGTTACCAAGGTTTTTGGACCGTACACGTTAGGTCCGCACCTTTCGAGTAATTTTTCGAAATACCTATAGATACGGTCGGACTGTACGCGTGTTCTTGGATAATATATCAATAAATTATTATAACGTACATGTATATAATATTATTTAATGAATTAAGCTTTTATGTTTAGAAACGAATACGATTTTCTAAAAATCTTCATTTAAAAGAAAACATAAGAGAAAAATAAGATTTCACTTTACTGCAATTATGTTTCGGAGATGCATCTATAAAATTGACTTGGTAATTGAACGTTATTTGAGATAAAAGAATGAAAAAATAGCGTTTCTTAAAAAAAATAAATGGAATCTTAATTGAAATAAAATACATGGTCTTCTTGTCTGAAAATCCCGAGAAAAAATCATTAAATACCACCAATAAGGAACAACAACATATTTCCCAATTATCTCATAAAGGTACAAATCCAAAAATCTCGTAAAGGGACGGCTGAATAAATATAACAACGGAAATTACACAGTTTTCCAAAAAGGAATACCACCTGTCCACGAACAAAACTTCTCAATATAAAAATGAATTTTAGGTTTTACCTTTAAAATTTGTGTGCAAATGTGAAAATATTTTTTTTTATTTCACTGCTTCTATAATTTCATACATTTTACGGAGGCCCATAGGGGACCTCTAAAGAACAAAAATAAAAAAAAAATCATATCGTTATCTCGATATTTATATATCGTTATTTCGATATCATTAAATCGTTATCTCGATTTATTTATATCTTTATAACGATATATTTATATCCAGATAACGAAATAATTATATCGATATAACGAAATAAATATATCGAGATAACGATATCAATATATATCGTGATAACGATATAATTATATCGAGATAACGATTTATTTATATGGAGATAACGATATAATTATATCGATGTAACGATATATATATATATATATATATATATATCGAGATAACGATATGATTTTTTAAAAAATTTTTGTTCTTTAGAGGTCCCCTATGGGCTTCCGTACATAATAGTTCTATTAGTAATTTAATATTTTTTATAAAGACCAAACAATTTCTACGGTTTTCAGTGGTAGTAAGTGCTATCAGTTTTGACTGTAACTTACTTCTTTGTTTGAATATCGAATGTAGTGTATTTTTCTTTGTACTCATACGGCTTGAATATACGCGAATGGTCCAGCTCGTAGCAGACCGCACACATACTCATTCGGTCCGACCATACGCGTACGGTCGGACCATGTGAGTATACGTATACGGTCCGGACCGTACGCGTACGGTCCAAATGCGCGTATAGACTGGAACATATACAATTCGTTCGCAAGAAGTAACATAATGCCCAAAATGTCCAGTGTGGAGTCCATGAAAAAACAATTTTCAGTGCGAGATATACGTGCTCTTTATAATTTCAGTTGTATGTGTGTATTTGTAGCGTAGATGAAAAAATTTCTCATATGGATATACTATCAACCATTCATTTATTATGTTAAATTTGTAACTTCCAAATGTCATTCTGACCTCACGTTTATAATGCCTACATTTCCCATTCATATTGCCAATTTTTCTTACAATCGACTTGATGAATGCCTGTGTTTAATTATATGTTGAAATTGTCCACTAGCTTGAGACACTAGGGCTTTCGCCGGGGACGGCCCCTAGCACCGGTTTGAGTGGGATTCGTTGCCAAATGTCGAGAAACCCTGCATCCATGTTTCACTTTCGTCATAGATGTTGGATAATCAACAGACATAAAATTAACTGGCAAAGTGCTCTTACAACTGCTGTGGTCTGTTGTCCAATAAAAAGAACCATAGAAGACATTCATAACATTAAACAATAGCAGGGCATTCATCGGGGTCAATTGCAAGAAAACTTTGCATAATAAATCGATGAGTTGTGGGCACTAAAATATATGGCCAGAATCATAGTTGGAAATTACAGAAAAATTTAAATGCCAAATTTAACATAATAGTGTATCCATAAAAGAGAACATACATCCTACCCCTTTCCTCCTTTCTCCCGCCCCCTTTTCTACTGATCCACTCCTCTCACTTTTTCATATTAAAAGATTTGTAAAGGCAGTAATTGTCATTGTCATGCTACCCATCTTCACTATCCGAGGGTTACGATCTGCTCCCCACCTCTTCACCCATTGCACAATTAGCTGCATTTTAAGACGACATGTTTCAAATTTGCTGCCCCTTGAAGTTTTCAATAATAATTCAACATACTAAACGTAAAGGAAATGTAGCTTGAAAGGGTAAAGAAACAACACAAATCGTGTGAATTTTGTAAAATCAATGCAAACCATATTATACTTTTGTTTTTATAATATATGTTTAGAATATCTGGAAGAAGCATACTGATTGGAATCAAGCTAAGATTGGCTAGTTATCAACAGTATGGATTCAAATCTCAAATTTGCCATGGGTGAAGAGGAGAGGATGAATAAAGCCCCTTACCTGACGAAGATTCCCTAACAAGGTCATTTAAAGACTTGTTTATGTTCACCTTTAGAGTGGATGAGCAGGTTGTCTTCCCCATTTGATAAATAGATAGCAAGACGAAATGTCTCAGTTACTGATATCAAACAATTTCAATAGTTCACCCATCAACGTTGAAGTGAATAATAGACCGGAAATTTTTTGCTGCGATTATATCAACGTTTGCCCTTCCAAATGGCAATAAGTTTAGCTTGGTTCTTGTGCTATATATCGAATTCAAATAAAAACCTACAAAAATTGTCAAAATCTGTCGAAATTGCAAATCAGTGGCTGAATCTTTAATCTAAATTATGCAATGCCATTTGAATTGATTTTGTTATGATAGTGCATGTAACAGATGACCTTTTACAAAAGTTTTGGAGAAGATTCAATGCATTTCCAAAACTGAATAATTTCAGGAGAAAATGGTCATACTTCTTTAGATATTGAATAAATAAAATTGGTTCTAGGGCCAATATCGATATCAATATATGGCTGGTGAATATCTCTGGGGACTAAAAGTCCAACAGCAGAGGCATCGATTCACTGATAATAAACGATTAGTTTAAATTTACTTTGTACAGATAGTCATTTCAAAAACTTAATGTCTTAGTAGTGGAAAAAAATCAAAGCTCCTGGTAGCCCATAAAATGAATTATATATAATAACTTATGGAGAACAAGATGCCTATACAAAGCGTTGCTGTGAAAGCGAATTGAAATATTCTTTGTTGTTTAAGAAGTTTACAATATATTTATGAAAACTAGTAAAACTAACATACAAGTGATTATTAGGAGTGATGTCCCTTGACCTAGGTCTACCTCCTTGAATCATCCTTGCTTATATTTGAAATTACAAAAACGGGAAAACAACAAACACCTACAATGGCCAGGAACTACAATCACATGCCACAATTTACAAGCAAACTGCACCAGAAAAACAATAATGAAAACAAGAGACAAACATAAATAACGATAGGAACTCGGGATAGCCGGACTTGGTACCGGCACCAGCAAAAGCCAGCGGTAGGGTTAAACCGGTTTATGGGTACCCAAAGAAAGTATGAATACAAATGGTGGAATAAAACACAAGAAAAACCTTGTTTAACTTACCTGCATGAACAGCTACTAGCATCATGCTAAAAGCAAACAAAATACCAATTCCTGTCATGTTGGAAATTTGGATTCCTGAAACACCGTCTAATGTGAGAATATATACAGATCTCCAAACACAAAGATATATACGCAAAGAGCCAGCTTGGAAATTAATAACGTCAGATTACATCGTTTATCTATCAATTATTTGTTTTAAATTTATGAAAATGAACGGTAAATACCCACGCTTAACCTTGGACCAAATCCCGTTGTTAATTTTAACCCATATACAGTGCTCTTTTGAAATATTGAAAAATCCTCGACAGTTTATTATGTTCAGTTTTAAATATACATTACATGCTTGACCCATCTTTCTAAATTACGGTTTGTCATATAGTTTTCTTTTTCTAGGTAGTGGTCATAGAGTTAGTAGCTACCTGTATTGAGTTTAATGTATATGTTTATTATACTATAGGATTACGGGAAAGAGAAAGGGGAGGTTTGGGTACCCATGAACCATTTTCACCATACCGCTGGCTTTTGCCAGCGCCGGTACCTGGTCCATCTATCCCGAGTTCTTAATATCGTTATTTAAGCTTTTCTCTTGTATTCATTATTGTTTTTATAGCGCAGTTAGCTTGTGAATTGTGGCATGTAATTGTAGTTTTCGGAAATCGTAACGTGTTTACTGTTTTCCTTCGTTTGTAATTTGACATAAATTGTTGGCAAAATATCTTAAGTCATTAAACAAGAAACAATTCAACATACAAGTCCAATTCCTTGTATCCACCTTCGTTCTACAGCTTTAATTTGTAAATTGCATGTTCGGAGTGGATTTAAAGTCTGTCAAAATATCTTCCACGGAGGCAATTACCTCGGGTGAATATAGTGAAGCATCCTCTGAAGTGGACAAAACGTATATAGCATTCAAAATGTATTGCTCTATATCGGTTGTATCAGATTGTGGGTAGGAGTCATATCGTGTCATTTATCAATTTTAGGATGCACATGCAAGAGGATAAAATCGACTACTCATCAATGGCAAGGGTCACTTGTGAGTATCAATTAATTTGGGGTTTTCTAGGTATATTGGTCTCGAGTGGAATCTTGGGAATCGATTATTTCTATTTTAAATGTTACCTTACGTAAAGGGTATGTATAGAAAATAGAACTGTATCAAAAAGTGATAGACTTATTTCTATTTTAATGATAATAGCAGGTACATTGACGATATCCTAACTATTGACAATCCCCAGATTTTTCACTTATGTCGACATCATTTACCCACAACAACTGAAACTTAATAAGGCAAAAAATGATTCTAAATACTGCCCTTTTCTGGATCTAAGTATCATCATTGCCTCTGGTAAAATAAAAACTAAAATTTATCATAAAAGGGGTGATTTTGATTTTACCGTTACTGATTTCCCTTTTCTTGGCGGCGATGTCCCCATCCTACGGGGTGTATACATCTCAACTTGTACGATTCGGTCGCATTTATTCTACCCTTGACAAGTTTAATGAGCGTAACCTTACTCTTACATCCAAACTTTTACAACAAGGTTACAGACTTCATAAATTATTAAATACTTTTAAGAAGTTTTACAGAAGATATGAACATTTGATATCTAGATATGACGTGACTCGCAAACGGCTATTACAAAGGGCATTTCTCATCCTCGATTTTATGAAAATGTTGTTAAAAAATGTCAGAAACTGATAAATAATCCAGAAAACTGGGACGTAACTTACATTCTTTATGTAATATTGGATATCGACGAGATATTCTGAACAAATCCGTTAAATTGGCTTTGGACTCCAGTGACCTGAAGACTTTACATATATACTGGCCTCTCACTGATACTGCCGATATCTACTGAAATACATGACAACTCTTCACCAGACCATTCGGGGAGTTTTGAGTTTGATTTTTCTTCTGTAGTTCGACAGTGTTTTACCAGCAGAGTAGGTTCCTTGAGCTAGCCGGCAGTTTAGCGGCGAGCACTCTTTGACTCATCTCTCTAAATTACGTTTTGTCATATGCTTTTCTTTCCAAGATAGTGGTCATTGAGCTAGTGGCCTATCTGTATTGTGTTTTATTCGCATGTCTATTATACTATAGGAAAACGAGATAGAGAAAGGGGAGGTTTGGGTACCCACAAACCGGCTTAATCCTGCCACTTGCTTTTGCTTGTGCCGGTACCAAGTCTGACTATCCCGAGTTCCAATCGTTATTTATGTTTGTCTCTTCTTTTCATTATTGTTTTTTCTAGTGCAGTTCGCTTGTAAATTGTGGCATGTGATTGTAGATCCGGGCCATTGTAGGTGTTTATAGTTATTCTGTTTTAGTAAACGCTTTAAAATGTTTTGCCATGGTTATGGACTTTAAACCACTGAGGCGTAGTCGAGGGGTTAAGAGTATATAAACCATGACAATCAATTTATACCATATTCACACTATCGAGTTTAAAGGCTATTAACGATAATTACATACCAAGATAAAATATCTTTTCATATTCTTTTGAACATGTTATAAATGTTATGGTACCATACCAGTCCATAGTAGTAGTTAGTTGTTACATAAAATTTTTAAACCACCTGACCAGGCCTCTTCTCTAGGTATATAGTGCAAGAGTTATCTGTCACTTTGTTTTCATGAGTAACGATAACGATATTTACAGGTAGACTGTCAGTAAGTGAAAGTTAACGGTATATAAGATGTATTTATTGTATAAGATAAGGCATAGATCTTTCACCCCGCAGCCTCAATGTTACTCAAAAAAACTTGGAATAGTTTTACGCCTTTTAGTCCCTTGCAGGATCATGCTTCATTCCATGAAAAAATATGTCATTTAAAATTTGATTTTTTTTTTATTTGATTATTTGGAATCACAACAATTCATAGTGAAACATTAAAGGTAAAGCAAACCAGGCTTTTCAAGAGATCTACAATCAATGAAAGTTGACATTTCTCCCCCCCTACTGACAAAATATTTTTACAAAAACCGGAAGTGATGTAACTGTTGTGCTTATAGCCCTTAAACAAAAAAACCAGTAATGTAACTCTCACTATCCGCTCATATGAGGCTGATTTCATCGAAAAGCTTCATCAAAATAAAGATAAAAAAGCTTGGCCAGTCATTTAATTTCAGCTTTCGTTATATAGATAATATTTTACAAACAACCCTCGCTTTGGTGATTTTCTTCATCTTGTCTATCCACAAACAGCTCGAAAGGATACTGCAGATTCTTTCAAATCGGCCTCATTCCTTGACCTTCATCAAATTGAAAACAAAGATACACTTCAAACTAGGCTGTATGGAATTCAAGATGACTTCAATATTCCAATAGTCAACATCCCTCTTCTTTGTAACAATATTCCTTAAGCGCAAGCATATTGAGTTTCCATTTCATAGTTCATTCGCTACTCAAGGACATGTTGTTGATACAGTGACTACCTTGATAGAGCTTAGTTGCTAACATATAGGCTACTTAATTATAAGAAAGGGTATGTTTTCCATAACTTGGAAGTCATCACTACAGACATCATGGTCTTGCGCACCGCTATTGAATACCTGTTTCCCAGATGACAACAGATCTTTCTCTTTACAGCTGAAGTTTGTTTTCCTCTACCGGAGTTGACATGTTCAACACGACGGGTTGAATAGGAAATGCTTAATTTACCGGTGCACCTGATCTTACCCATGTTTTTTATTGGGTCCGTGTAGTTTCATGGTTTTGTGTGTGTGTGTGTTTTTTTTCACTTTCTTTACTATACCAGTTATGCAATTTTTTTCTGAATCTTTAATGATTCCAAACACAAGATTTGGAATGACAAATTTTGCTTTAGAAGTAATTATTTGTCTGTTATGAATATGTAGGAGAATACATTTTTTCACATTAATTGACATTGAATAGAAATTTTAAAAAATATTCAAGACTAAGAAGTATCTCCCTCTTGCATAGCTTTTGGCTTTTTTAGATCTTATTGGTGATTTGTTCTCTGTCAGCTTTTACACAGATTTCGGTATATGGATTTCTAATACAAGTGTTTTGAGTTAATCTGCACTGAACATGCTGAAGAAACATGAGTTGTCGAAATGCGCATATACAGAAACTTAATTAACCGTAACTTAATCCGTATTTTGTTATTGAATATAACAAAATATATTCAATTAAAATTATTGAATTGCTTTTCAACCTCCTAAGATTTGTTAAACCTTTACTTAGCCTTACTCAGTGAGGTATAGATTGGGAACTTTAGATTGACTTATATCATGGCTTAATATCCTTTGACGCATTTATGGAAGCTTCGGAATATTGTTATTTACTACCAATGGGCCGATGCATCTGCATGCTATCGGGATTTTAGTCCCCGAGTATATACAAAAATCCAGTAATCAATACTTTGGTGCTCACCAGAAAAAGCGATTTAAGTTTGAAATGAGCAACATCATTGTTTTAAAACATTTACCTTACAACTCAAGAGCATCTCCCTGTTGCAAATCTATGTCCTTAGCTTATTTCGGCTTTCAACTTTTTCGTTATTTTTTTCTATCAGATACCGTATAGCGGGTAATTTTCGCGAGGTTCTAATTTTCGCTATATACGCGAGGTTTATGGAAGCGCGAAAATAAAAACTCGCGAAATAAAAGTCAGGATATTTTTATACATGTTCGTCCTTCACACAATTTTCCATCCGCTAAAATTGATGACCGCTAAAATTAAATACCCTTCTTTTCGGAATAAATCGCGAAAATTATCCGCTATACGGTATTTCAAAGTTTTGGTTTACTGTCTTCCAAATATTCTAATTTGATCTGTATTGAAGAGACAAGAGTTGTAAAAATTACCTTAGGCAGAAACAATATTAAAATTAGCTTCGGTATAGTGTTACTGATAACTTTTCGATTTTCATAATTGATTTGTGTTCCACTACTTCATACGTGTAAATACTTCTTATGGCAATAATCAGTGGGTTTGGCTTGCAGTAAAGTGAAATGTAGTGAGTCGAAACCATTCATGGAGACTCTAGTTTATCAATACACCTAATTCTTACGTTCCCCGGCGCCATTTTACCCTGAACTGATTGAAAACTGGTTGCCGATCTTACCTGGGCTAAACAGTGGATATTCATATCTCTTTCTTGTGGGACAAAATAAGTTGGTTGGAAATGTAACCCGTGGATAAATCAGTTAATTCACCTAACCTTTTCGAAATAATAAGTCCTTTAAGCAAGTACATGCTAAAATTGATTCACTCTGCTCCTTGTGGCTGGCAGATGTGATTGATGCCGGCTGAACTTTGCTGACCCCTATGTCATATCGGATATTTTCTGGAATGGAACAGAATTCGGTAAGTAAGAAAGTCATGTATGTTTAACAAAGGACTGACATAAAAAAACACCGAAGTTACTCTGAATTTAGTTTTTGCATATGCGCAACTTCGGTCTCATCAGTGCAGATCGAATCAAAACATTTGGGAATCCATGAACTGAAATATACTTAAAAACTGATAGGAAACAAATAACCAATTTGAAAAAGATAGGAAATGGGGTAAATGACAACATCCAATCTCCAGTTTAAAACGACCAAAAAACAAAGCATCTAGTGGTCACCGTGGGGTCTTTAACACGCCCAGGAACCTCACACCATATAGCTAGCCTTATATGACACCATAAAGTAAAAAGTGAATATATCAATAGAAACAAACCACATCCAATAACACGATGTCGATTTATGTCAATTTTCATCCCTTGCTAACGCTCAACTTTTTTAGAATTGAGTTTAGATTTCAGGGTAAAGGATCAGTCGTGAACATATCAATTTTTTTCACAAACATAAGCAAAAATTTTGACATATGTTTACTGAATAATCATTTTTATTAGCAATTTCTCATGTGTTGACAAATTTCATTCATCTGTGATGTTGTCATTTAGTATGGTGTTCCAAAGTAGGGCAAATGACTGGACACCAAAATCGTTCAAGGTTATGGCCTAGGTTTAGTCATTTGTAAAGGAATGGTGCGTTATGCAGTTACAGTCTTTTTTCCAAAATGTCAATTTATTGCAATTTGAGATGGCAGCGTCCTCAACCGGATTATGGTTAAATTCCAAAATTACCAAAAGTAACACACCGTTCATAGCGATCGGCTAAACTCGGATGTAAATCTCCGTGCAAGTCTGATCATTTTGTTATGCCAATACACAATGATCAGAATGACGCGGATACTATACTGTAAAAGAAACATACCATTCTTGCTGTTTAGTATAGTTATCCGGGTCATTCTGATCATTATTTACTGGTATAACATTAATATCAGTTTTACACGGAGAATTACATCCGAGTTTAACTCATCACTATGAAGGGTGTGATTACTAGGCATTTTGTCTTGTTGATTGCTTACAAAAAAGACTGAAAGGGGACATAAGACAATAGAGTCTGCAAGTCTAGTCATGTGACACTAAGAAAATCCGGAAGTATGTCGTTTGTTGTTCGAAAAGTAATATATTTTGATTAAAAAGTGGAAAAATTTCATGGAAAATTTTTAAACCCGAAAGTTTCAAAATTGAGAAGGGTCGATTCACTTAATCTGTCCCTACCTGAGCTTTCCGACCAATCAAATGCAATGATGTTGTGACTGATTCGTAGTTTGCTTCTACATCAATATTTGACAGTTCCTTTGTAAAAGGATGACACAACGCTACATTGTGTAAGAATGTATACAATGTTTTGTCTGTAACCGTCCACATTTGATGACATTATGTTTTATTTAACACAGAAGCTGACAAAAGATATACACGTCACAAACTGACGGTGGGGACAGATTTATTGAATCGGTTCTATTGATCTTACTCAATTAATTCGGGTATCACGTCTCGCCTATCTCTGATGGAAGGCATTGGTTGTGTAACTATGCCACTTTCTCTCTGCTTCATTAGTTATTCTGGTGTGGTATGTAATTTTTATGCTATAAAAACCGCCAGTTCGAGTGTCCGTAAGAGTGATGACTATTATATACTTACGGCGTGAGAATAGCAAGTTTCGGTTTTCAAAATTTGTGTAAATCCCCCTTTTTAACAGAAAGTTATGTGAAATCGCGCATTTGTGCGAAACATTCAGTTGATACTTTCAGAGACATATAAATCTGTATGCGTTAAATCCCTGATTTTTGTAAAAAGTGTCTTTGTTTTTGGTAAAAAGTGTGATTCTGATTTTTAGGGAGGCATGTTTTGACTTGAAGAGGAGAGAAAAGTATAAACAAACGCAGGATTTAATACTAAAATTTGACAGAAAAACGCTGCAAAGTCAAACTGAATAAGAAAGAAATTTCTGTACGCATCACACAAAGACAAATGCAAAAGACTTTCAAAGCGTTTCCACTTTAAAATCTAATGGGTACAATCCGATGACAATTTTGTCATATGAACCGACAGAAAACGCGCAACTAATATGATTTTTAGTTTAGGCTGTATATTGGTCTATTTTTACAATCAGCTTGGTCATTTAATGCCATCCTGACCAGGCGCGGATATAGGTAGTTAGAAAAGTTGGGTTCCAATTGGAAATGAAAGGAGATTTCGCCAGCTGAGCGAAGCGCGAAAATTTTTTAGGGTATTTCTTAATAAAACATCAATCAGGATATTCATTAAAAAATCATGGTTGTCCAGGAAAAAGGGGATTTCCAACCCCCGGAACCCCCCTCTGAATCCGCCAATGCTGACTGTTGGCAGATTTCCCTGTTGTAGAAATAATGGATTCAATAATAACTGTCTTGTGGTTTGTGTTGGGTCACATTTTGTCAACTGATGTCATTTTTACTATTTAACTATCTAATATGAATGGTAGTCCTCGATAATATAACTCTCAAACTATGCTTGCAAATTTCATGTTGTAATAGACGTGATTAATAATTCTTGAAACTATGGTTTTTGTGGGTAAGCTAGGTAAAAAAATTTCATTCTGAACCTTTTCTTGGTCAATTCATGGTAGTTGCGATGAATATTATTATGAATATTTGTGGATTTGTTTGGTCATTCTCACCACAAGCCTGTGGTTATAGTTCTGATGAATGATATATACTATTTACTTACACTTATCCAGCATTTTAGCAAAATACAAAAAAAAATATCCAATGATAATGATAAGCAGACATAAAATATGAGATTAAAAGTTTTAGAGACTACTATTTATAATGTATACTGAAGTTTTTTTTCCAAGAATTACAAAAGCAATTAGAACTAGATTTGAAATTGCAATCAATAGGCAATATCACCCAAGACCACCAATTCGATGATTCCACAAGATTCGAAGCCTAAAAAATTGCCTAGGAAATCAATTTTTGTTGAAATCCGACAATGTTGAAGACCGACGTAGTTTGGCAGCCATCTTGGAAATGGGGGCTGATTTGAAAATTTTAAACGCACAGCATACAACTTCAGATCATGTTCCAACTTTGTGCAAAGTCTGAAATCAATTTGTCAAGCCATTCAAAATAGTCGCTCGGACAATAACTAGATTTGCAATTGCAAGCAATAGCCGATATCTCCCCAGACCACCAATTCGATGATTCAACCTTGTTCGCAACATCAAAATCAACCTAGAAATCAATTTTCGTTGAAATCCGACAATGTTTTTTGACGTATTTCGGCGGCCATCTTTGAAAGTGCGGCGAATTTTGAAAATTTTAAATGCCGAACAAAAAACTTCGGATGGTGGTCAAACTTAATGCAAAGTTTCAAAGCATTTCATCAAGCCATTTCAAAATAATCGCTCGGACAGAAGTATATGTCAGAATAATAATAATAAGAAGAATAATAACTAGATTTGCAACTGCAAGCAATAGCCGATGTCACCCCAGACTCCCTATTCAATGATTCCACATTATTCGCAGTATCAAAATCTACCTGGAAATCAATTTTCGCAGAAATCCGACAATGTTGAAATTTTGACGTAATTCGGTGGCCACCTTAGAAAGGGCGGCCATTTTGAAAATTTTAAACACAAGGCAAACAACTTCAGATGGTGGTCCAACTTTGTGCAAAGTTTGAAATCAATTGGTCCAGCCATTTCAAAATAATCGCTCGGACAAGAATTATTGGAAGAAGAAAATAATAATAACTAGATTTGCAATTGCAAGCAATAGCCGATGTCACCCAAGACCACCAGTTTGATGATTCCACAAGATTCGCAGCCTCAAATCCTACCTAGAAATCAATTTTCATTGAATTCGGTCAATGTTGAAATTTTGACGTATTTCGGAGGCCATCTTGGAAATGGCGGTCATTTTGAAAATTTTAAACGCACAACATATAACTTCAGATGGTGATCCAACTGTGTGCCAAGTTTGAAATGATTCCATCCAGCCATTTCAAAATAATCGCTCGGACAAAATTTATTGGAAGAAGAAGAAGAAAAAGAATAATCAGAAGAAACGTAGAATAACAACATGTCACCCCGACTACGTCTGGGGTGACATAATAATAACTAGATTTGCAATTGCAAGCAATAGGCGATGTCACCCCAAACCACCAGTTAAATGATTCCACAAGTTTTGCAGCCTCAAAATCTACCTAGAAATCAATTTTCGTTGAAATCCGACAATGTTGAATTTTGACGTTTTTCGGCGACCATCTTGGAAATGACGGCCATTTTTAAACATAAAGCTTTGGATGAAGGTCAAACTTCATGCAAAGTTTCAAAACATTTCATCAAGCCATTTCAAAATAATCACTCGGAAAAAAATATGTGGAATAATAATAATAATAATAATAATAATAATAATAATTAGAAGAAACGTAGAATAACAACATGTCAACCCCGACTACGTCTGGGGTGACATTATAACTAGATTTGCAATTGCAAGCAATAGCCGATGACACCCTAGATCACCAATTCGATGATTCCATCTTATTCGCAGCCTCGAAATCTACCCAGAAATCAATTATGATTGAAATCCAACAATTTTGAAATTTTGACGTATTTTGGCGGCCACCTTGAGATGGCGGTCATTTTGAAAATTTTAAATAGACAGCATATAATTTCAGATAGTGGTCCAACTTTGTGCAAAGTTTGAAATCAATTGGTCCAGCAATTACAAAATAATCGCTCGTACAAGAATTACTGGAAGAATAAGAAAAAAAAGAATAATAATCAGAAGAAACGTAGAATAACAACATGTAACCCCGACAAAGTCTTGGGTGACATATGATAATCAGAAGAAACGTAGAATAACAACATGTCACCCCGACAAAGTCTGGGGTGACTTAAGCAGAAGAAACGTAGAATAACAACATGTCATCCCGACTATGTCTAGGGTGACATAATAATCAGAAGAAACGTAGGATAACAACATGTCAAACCAACTTCGTATGGGGTGACATAATTACAAGACTTGATTCAAAATTGACGGTGTCAAAATTTCGGCTCCGTGTAAGGTAGACCCTTTTGTGATGGGAGAATCAGGATATACGATGTGTTAATATGCACGTATTACAATGGCCACTTTGTACTTTGTAGCTGAAAATTAATAACATTTTTTCCCTTCAGAACCAGGTTTTAGACTATTTAGAAAATATCTCCAAAAGTAAACATTTATTTGGATTAAACAATTTATCAGACACCAGAATGTATCAAAGGAATATAACATTCTAATAACCGCTTTGCAACATTGGTCAATGTTGTTTACTTCACATATCAGCTATAACGATTAAGAATTTAAATTCGAACAAAGACAAAATTCAAAAGACAGATTACGGTAAGCGTTTTTGGCGTAAAACTTAGTATCTAATATCTAGCTAATGTTTCTCGATGTAATGTGAATGACACTGCCCGTTCACATGACATTGTGATTTATAGAAGAGAATTTACATAGCCAACATGTTAGAGTAAGTCATATTAGGAGATATAAGTTGTCGAAATGCGTATATGCAGAAACTAAATTCACAGTAGCTTTGGTATTGTGTTATTTATTACCAGTGGACCGATGACTGTTAGTCCTCGAGGGTATTCACCAATCCAGTAGCTAGTACTTCGGTGCTAGCCCGAAAACCGGTTTTATTTGAAACCCTGCATTATCTAAATGTGATAAAATTTTGTTTAAACCTAAGGAGTATTTCCCTCTTGCATAGCTCTGTCCTTAGCTGATTTTGGCTTTCCTATTTAGATCCTATTGGTGCTTTGTTCTCTCTCAGCTTTTTCCTATTTCGGTTTATGGATTTCCAAATGTTTTGATTTGATCTGCACTGAAGAGACAAAAGTTGTAGAAATGCAGAAACTAAATTCACAGTAACTTCGGTATTTTGATATTAACCAAAATAAAAGAATCTTTTTTGACTATTTTCTGGATTATGGCTTTCCATATTATTTGATTTTAGTGCTCATGATAAGAAGTTACTCCTTGAAACACGTGTACAACATAACTACAGTTACTGCTTTTATGCCACTTAGGTATTTTTGTATTTATTTATAGGGTCTGTAAGTCTCGTCAAGTTTGCAACTTCCGGGATCAAAAACTGTACCCGGAAGTTACATTTTAATCAAAGATACATGACGTTTCAAACAAAAATTTGAACGTCATAATCCTCAGACGTCATGTTTTGACGGAAATCGTTTTCGAATTGCCTGTTTATCGTGGATTCTCGTGAGTCACATGACGAGACTTACAGACCCTATACCCGGTAAATTTCATTTATGTAAAAGAGGATAACAGAAAACATCTAAATTGGCTACAAATTACAATTACATGCTACAATCTGCCAGGGAACTACACAGGAAATCATTTATAAGACAAACGACAAACATCAACAACAACAGGAACTCGGGACAGCCATACTTTGTACCGGCACTAGCAAAAGCCAATTGTAGGGTTAAACCGATTGATGGGTACCCAAACCTATCTGTCCCGTTTTCCAATAGTATAATAAGCATACGAGTAAGACCTAATACAGTTAGACTACTAACTCCATAATAACAATCTGGGAAGGAGAGAAAAAAAAGACAATACGTAATTTTGATAGATGGATCGCTAATTCACCGAAGGGTTTGATCAAGAATCATCATAAACATCAGTAGACATCGGCAGTATCAGTCAGAGTTAGGCCAGTATGTGTGTAAAATGTTCAGGTCACTAAATCTCAAAGCTTATTTAACGGATTCAAGCAAAATATCTTGTCGATATCCACTATTGTGTAAAGAGTTTAAGTTAAGTCCCATCTTTTCTAGATTTTAATCACTTTCTTGCAATTTCTTACAGCATTTCCGTAAAAACGAGGATTCTTATTGTCCTTAGTAATAAGCTGTTTGCGAGTAACACCACATTTAGATATCAAATGTTCATATCTATTTTAAAACTTATTAAATTTATTCCGGCGACAACTTATGAAATCTGTAGTTTTGTAGTTTACCAGATTCAATAACGGAATAATGGTTGTTAGATAAAGAAAAAGGGCAGTATTTGGAGTCATTGTTAGCTTTATTTAATTTCAGTTCTTGTTGGTAAATGATGTCTACATAATTTAAAAACTGGAGATTGTCAATAGTAAGGATGTCGTCAATAAACCTGCTTTTAGCTTTGAAAATAGAAATAAGTTGATAACTGTTTTGTATGGTTCCATTTTGAAGTTTTTTCTTGAAGTCTTGTTCATAACAGGACAGAAAAAGATCTGCATAAAGTGCACAGTTTGTACTCATGGGAATACCTGTTGATAAATAGTGTTTCCAAATCGAACAAAAATGTTGTGTAGCAAAACATTGAGTGCATAAATGATATCTTCATATGTTCAGGAATGATGATTATTGTAGGTATTATTAGGGGAAAATCCTTGCTTTTTGTAAGAAAATAGATGTAGACCAGAAAATTTAAAAGACTATTTAATAAGTTGTCCCAAATTGGATTTAATCAAATTATGAGGAAGGGTTGTTTAAAGTGTAAAAAGCATAATTAGCGATGTATTAGACTTGTCTTTGAGGTCATTGTAGTTTATCTATATTTCAAGAATTTTTTTTCACTCTCTAAAAGTTATTTACACCAGAGTTTAGTCCATACTAACAATTTAAAACATCAGATTAGAAATTAGAAATCAGATTACAAACATGTAAGTAGAGAATTTACAAAACCGACATAATAATTCAAATTTAATTCATATAATGAAATGGCATTTTCCCTTGATATAACGTTGTAATTAGTAGTTATTTTGTACATAAGAGATGGGGGTTGTAACAAAAGTATCGAACAGAGCTGTCAAGACCCGGGTTATAACAAAATTATCGAACAGAGTCGTCAAGACCCGGCTATAACAAAATTATCGAACAAAGTCGTCAAGACCCGGGTTATAACAAAATTATCGAACAGAGTCGTAAAGACCCGGGTGATAACAAATTTATCGAACAGAGTCGTCAAGACCCGGGTTATAACAAAATTATCGAACAGAGTCGTCAAGACCCGGGTTATAACAAACTTATCGAACAGAGTCGTCAAGACCTGGGTTATAACAAAAGTATCGAACAGAGTCGTCAAGACCCGGGTTATAACAAAATTATCGAACAGAGTCGTCAAGACCCGGGTTATAACAAAAGTATGGAACACAGTCGTCAAGACAGGAAGTCCATGAGAAAAAAAAAGACAAACTAGGTGGAAACAGCCGGGAAAAATTTTCGACCGCAATGGTCCCGACTCGGTATAGGCATTTCAAAAGAAAAAGTTGGCAAAACCGATTTTATGGCATTCGAAACCCCCTTTATTGCGGTAGTGTCTTTGAATGGCTGGAAAATAAGTTTACTAAGGGATGGATAGAAGGACGTGATTCGAATTTTCCTGCCCTTTTTGTGCCTAGCTCAGTATTGCTCTGTGCCATGTGTACCTAGCTCAGTGTTGCTCAAAACGTCTTTATAATTTTTTTTTACGTTTATACCAAAACAATATTTGAAATAGCTAAATACCGAAGATACTGTAAATTTAGTTTCTGCAGACGACTTGTCTGTCTCCTCAATGCAGATACTAGTACCATCACAACATTTGGAAGAACATGAGCCGATAGATGCATAAAAACTTACACAGTGACCAAAAGTAATTAAATATAAAGCCAAAATCGGCTAAGGACAGAGCTATGCACGGGGGGATCCTTCTTTATTTAAAACAAAATTCAGAAAATGTTATTGTATAGTTTTGGTGTCTGTGCTTGCTTGCACTCGTATTAAAGTCGCTTTGAAATAAAGTTACACATTTGGAAATGATTTTAGAAAAAGAAATGTTTCAATATATGTGGCCGTTTTTTTTTTATTCATTCGATTAACAACATTTTAAATACAAATGAATTTCTGCTTACCTCTTCCCCATGCTGACTTCAAGATGAAGAACAACAATAAAAGCTGATTTCCTTTGCTTGGTTCTACCATGTATTTGTAGAGACTTTGTCTCATGTACATTTACTCCATATCCTTTCATTGATTATTACTACGTATACTGATTGTTTTGAAGCAACTCCTAGCTGTATAGAGTAAAAGCAGTCGAAAAGGAATCAAATTTGCACCATAAAGTAACCATGCCACCAACATAAAATATATTTAAAATGTGAGAAAAAAAGTCATGTTATTTTGACCTACAGTTTCATATAAAATCTTTTAGAACTTTAGGAGATTGAAATGATTCTATTGGGAAGTGTCATCATAACATAGAGAAAAAACATCAAGCTTTGTTGTTTTGATTAAATCCTATCCTAAATATATTGCATCACAAATAGAAATTGTAATAAAATTTTTAAGAAAGTTTTGGCATTTTGGTCTTTTTTAAATTCATATTTTTGTAGCGCTTTTGAGCAGTAACATTATATGTCAATTTTTTCAGTTTACAACAAGAGCATAATTTTGGTATTCAGCAATCCATCTTTGTAAGGTTTTAGTAGATCTGTCTGTGGCTTCGAATGTCTGCACACTTATTTCAGCGTCTAAATGCAAAAACTTTAGCAATGAAGGTGACCTAACCTATAGCGTTGAGGAATTGCTGATGTCCACTCAGTTATTTGCTCTACTTTGGATCGCCATATCCAATGTCAACATTAAAGATATAATATTTTAACAACAACATTTCACTATCATTAGAAATTATTATTCAACAAATATTGCTTATGTTTGAATTTTTTTAGAAGATTGATAGGTTCACTACTGAAGGATATAACTGACTTTAAAATAAGGCACTTGTTTTGAGTTCTAACTTCGTTTTGAAAACAAGTATTTCAATCCGACTTCAAACCAAACCTGTTATTGAGAAACCTACCAGGTCGGTTAGTTTATTTACAAATGATATTTTTACCTGATCTCGCCGATGTTTTTTTATTGGGTCCGCGTTGTTCAACTTTGTTTGTGTTTTTGTGTCTTTATTTAATTTCTTTTCTGTTCCTTACTCATTGTATGTCTCTTTGTTTCTTCGTTTTCCGATGTTGCCATTGTCCTTGATTTCTTTAATTAAAATTTAAATTTCTGTTCTCACTTACTTCGGAATACTATTTCTTAAATATATCTTAAGCTCATTTTATTCACCAACCCAGTAGCCAGTACTTCGATGCTGGCCAGAAAACCGATTTTATTTGGAAACATGCAATATCTAAATTCAAACATTATTTAGTTCAAAACTAAGAAGTACCTCCCTCTCGAATAGCTCTGTTCTTAACTTATTTTGGCTTAACTATTTAGATTCTATTGGCAATTTGTTCTCTACCAGCTTTACACATATTTCGGTTGATAAATTTCCAAATATTTGGATTTTACCTGCACTGATGAGACATAAGTTGTCGAAATGCAGAAACTAAATGAACAAGAACTTCGGTATTTTGTTATTTGTAAAGTGTGACTAAAAATAATTCGTAAACACTGAACAAAATTGCTTATATGAAATACAAGAATTCCCTTCCAGTAAATTGATTACTTACGAGAGTGCCGAAACACAGGAACATCGATTTAAATTGTTCATATGCCAAAGACAATATTGGTAACAGTTATAGTAGTTTTCAAGCAAAAGATAGGGTTAGGGAGAACAAGCAAAAGGAACATCAAATAGGTTGGTATGGACAATGTACTGAATATTTAGGAGTTAGACGACCAATTATCTAAAAAAAGTAATTGATTGGGCCATCCCAAAAATCTAAGATAGAGTTGAACAAAAGCTTAACATATGAAACAGTAGACAAAGGGTACGTAGAGCAGTGGATGACAGTGATCTAAGAGTATTTTTTATTATTTTTATGTTGACGACCTACATCCGCAAGCAAAAAGGGACACGGGCGTAGTTTTGTTCGACATTTAGCAATAAATTCCAATATCTATGCTAGGGACCGTCACTTACTGTGATGTATGAGCAGAGCTCATAATTGAAAGCCTCAGGCTGACTTCAAGAAAAACAATAGGGTCTGTAAGTCTCGTCATGTGATTCCGAGACATCACGATAAAATTGCAATTTGAAAACGTTTCCCACCAAAATATGACGTTGCAGCATTATGACGTCCTAATTTTGTGCTTGAAACGTCATACGTTTTTGTTATAAATGTAACTTCCGGGTACAAATTATGTACCCGGAAGTTCCAAAATTGAACGAGACTTACAGACCCTATAAAAAGCGTTGTTCCGTTTTTTGGTTCTTATATGTGTTTGCAAAGATTTTGTCTCGTGTGCATTTACTTCAGATCTTTTATTTATATAATATGAAGTTTATCGCTCTTGCAGTGTGAACTCCGTATAAAGCACTTTCGTTAAAGATATATTCACTCTGTATATTTCAGTTATGGTGTATTTCTTCTTGAAATATTTTTCCATAAGATTTACTATCATTTCATATGAATTTACTATAATTCTCTCCAAAATTTGGCATTTTATTACTTTTTATGAGTTTTTGGTATTTTGGATTTTACTTACCAATTGGCCGATGTCCCTGCCTAAGTCTGTAATTCAAGTAATAACGACTTAAGTTCTGGTCCTTAAACAAGTAAAACTGATTGTATTTGGAACCTTGCAATATTAAAATTTTAGAAAATTGTGTTTAGAACTAACGAGTACATTACTCTTGTGTAACAGGAGGGTCCGGTGTCTGTTTTTCATCGTTCCCTCGACTTTACTGAAATGTCTGATTTAGCCACCAAAACTTTTAATAAAAAAAAACACAAAATTATGTGAGGCTTAGTCTTCTATTTGGCTCAAAACTTTAATAAAATTTCAAACTATAGACGGTCTGCTTAGTGAGGCAACTGAGTCCAAATAGGTCAGTATCTCAATGAAACGACGAACTGCTCAGTGAGGCAAATAGAGAGTCTATATATCCTGGCTCCTCAGACGAGTTCGTACCACTGGTCTCTGAGTAATATAAGTAGCTAGCAGTAAGACACAACTATTTATAAGTCTTATATTACTTTTTAATTCGCAAAAATACATCAACAAGTGTAAATGAAATTGTGTTGTAAGTTTTATGACAAAAATTCTATTAAAATGTGGCAGGCGGAGGGCGATACTGGCAAAATTGAAATTAAATGTCCACCAAGAACACATTGTGGTGGATATGTCAAGATTTAACTAATATCTTTTTAATACTCTTCTGACATAATGACGGACTGACTATAGATTTCAATTATTTTCAATAGTTTAAAAGATCAAAAATAAGAATTAACAAAATGTACTGAAAATAAGGAATTTAAAATTAAAATTCCAAAAAGGAAACTTCTCGAAAAACTGTAAATTATCTTTACATAATCAAAAAGAGAGGAACTATATTTGTTCCATTTGTAGCATTAACCAGCTTTCCTAATCGATTTCGAAAGGAACTATATTTTGTCCGATTAGATGTATTATACCTCAAAAACATGACGTAAACGACAAGAAACTGAAATTCAATCAAACGGTTATACTAAATATTAAAAAGCAACCCTGGCACACATGCATAGCTCTGTCCTTACCCGATTTAGGCCTTTGTATGTAGACCCTTTTTGTTATTTGTTCTCCCTATCAAATTTATCTTGAAATTTAAAGCCAAAATGTTTATGGATCATCAAATCTATCCAACTACTCAATGTTAGATATCCAAATACAGAAATTTCTGCTATCTTAGTTTCTGGCCATTTCGACAACTTATGTCTCTTCTGTGCAGATAAATAATGTAAAATCTAAACATTGGAAGGCCATAAACTCAAAGATAAAGCAGCAAAATCAAGCATGTACTAGTATGTAAAATTCAACTTGATTCATCCTTTCGTAAAATTCTTATTTGACCCCAAAACCGGAAAGTTTATGCCAAACAGTCGCTAAACAAAGTGCATTTTTATGGAAATTTTAAACAAAACCGCTATAAATATGACACAAATAACAAAAACACATTTACAAAAAAAAAATGTAAAATAAAAAATATTTTGAAACAAGTTTAAAAGCATAATTTACAGTGCATTATGTGTCATAAAAACACATAATAAATTGCTGGATGATGTTTTTATAATAATCACTGCACAATCTGTTTTTTTAGTATCAATCATTTTTTATAATAACTATAAATGGCTGGAATCAATATCCCTGTGTTCCAAAAATTTCATCAGTCAACATGAGGTTCATAGTTTTTTTGTTAGTTTTTGGTATGGTATCTGTAGGTGCTGTACATGCAGGTAAGTTGTAATTGTTTCTTTCATTCTCAGTCGGTGTTAAATACGCACGCGATAGTTTAATTTAACTTGCGTGATTTCTTGTTTAATTCAACTCCCCCATTTTTTTTTACGACCGCTAAATTCATTAAGTCTTCAAAACAATTTTGGTCTCAAACGATCATTAAAAAAGTTCTTCAATAGGTATCGGCACCGGTGCGTTTTGAGAAAAAATTGAGTTTTCGGTCCGAACTCTTACTCAAGATTCATTTTTACTCAATACTGAGAGGATCATTTCTTTTATCAGTCTACAACTATTGCAATAGCAATTGCTCCTGAGTTGCTACCGGACACTACCGCAATGCTATGGAAGGGGAAGTTTGGCACGCCTTAAAACCGATTTAACCCTATTATTTTTCAAATGCTTGTACCAGGTCAGAACAATTCACGACTTTCTTACTTACCAAATTCTGTTCCATTCCGGAAAATATCCGATATTACATAGGGGTCAACTACGTTCGTGAAACTTCATTGTTTGGGGCTTCGTATTTGAACTTGTGGTGATATATTGAAAAAAATTTCCGACTCCTGTGTGTCAATCACGTCTGCCAGCCATGACGAGCAAAGGGAATAAACTGAAGCATGTACTTGCTTCAATAGTTAATAACTTATCATTTAGAAAAGGTGAGGTGAATCAAAATACAACTGTTTTATCCATGGGTTACTTTTTCAACCACCTTTTTTATCCCAAAAGAAAGAGATATGGATATCTTCTGTTTAGTCCATGTAATATTGGCAACCAGTTTTCAATCAGTTCGCGGTAAAAAAAAATGGCGCCGGCGAAAGTAAGAATAGGGTGTATTGCGGTCGATGATTTTTCCTGTGGTTTCCACCTGCTTTATCTTTGGCTCTTGTCAATTCTGTTCGGTAATTTTTTGTTTTTATCCCCCCCCCCCTCCCATTTTCTATTTAGGGAAAAACTCTTTCATTCAGCTAGGTCGTGATTGATAAAACATTTCTCATCTCTAGTTAAGAAATATTCTTTAACAACTCCTATCTGATGAGAATCTATATACCTCGTACAAGATTCATTTAGTAACGAATACATAATGGAAGATCAAAGATGTAACAACTTTAAAAACATCATATCAACAATAAGCAATCCTAAATACATCAAAGGAAAAAACGGTATTTCTGTCAACAAATACTGTTGTTTATTTGTCATTATTCCCTCTTTTCGTAAGCCAGGATCAGGTTTTTGTAGGACGTTATCTTTGATTTTGAAGTTATTCCACTTAACTCCTCACAAAATTACTAACATGGAATAAATATGACTAGCTTGTCAGTCAAATCAAAAGATGAATCAAAGATATATTATCAAAAATTAACTGGGGATTCAAAATAACCTCGTGTTTTATTTTCCTGGGTACTTTTCTAACCCATCAAAATTTCGTTTTGTCTTTTCCGTTAGGTATATTCCGCATATGAAGAAAAAATATTGAAAATGTAGATGCCTTTGTTGTGACACTATCCGATAAGTGAGATAACTGCTACGAAAACAGCTATTCTTGATATTTGGGTTATTGGATGTGGTTTGTTTCCATTGATTTATTCACTTTTTTACCTTTTTGGGGCCATTTAGGTCTTACTATATGGTGTGAGGTTCCTCACTGTGTTGAAGACCATATGGTGACCCCTAGATGTTTTATTTTGGGTCGTTTAAACCTGGATATGGGATGTTGTCTCCTTGACATTTACCCCATTTCCTTTCTTTTTCATAGCTAAATCAATACTTGGTCCCGCTGTTACATTGTCATTTTCCCCCATGCTGGACTTTCCCCGGGGGAAAATTGAGATCATTGTCAATTTTCCTCCGCGGAAAACTGGCAATACGTATACGTATTGCGATCTTTCTCCAATGCTGATTTCCCCCCAACAACATGATTGCTTGTTTATTTTACGAAAGGAAAAGTTAGACACAGTTATTTTCATGCACGCCTTATTAATCAAGGCTTCAAAAATTTCAGTCCCATACGATCATTGAAAAAAGTTCTTTTAATAGGTATCAGTCCTTTGTGAAAAAAAATTGAAGTTTCAGTCCGAACTGTTATTCAAGGTTTTTTTCAATTTAATACTGGGAATATCATTTCTTTTTACTGTCTACGACCTTTCAATAACAATCGCTATTGAATTGCTACGGGACACTACCGCAATGGAAGGAGAGATTTTGCGTGCCTTAAAGCTGGTTTAACTCACATTTTCTTTTAAAATGCATGTACAAAATCAGGACAATTGTGGTCGACATTTTTCAGATGAATATTCACCTACTTGGTCCTTTGTCTCTTTGACAATTCTGGTCGGTAATTGTGTTTTTTACACGTCGATCACAATATGCAAACAGCAAAGGGGTGATGCATCGAACAATGCGATTCAACTAAACTAGTTAAATGAAAACATTTTTTAAAGGAGTACATTGGCGGATCCAAGGGTGGGGGGGGTCCGGGGGTTGGAACCCCCTTTTTTTGGACAATCATGTATTTTTTAATGAAAATCCAGGTGTTTTACAAAGAAATACCCCAAAAATTTTCGCGCCTTCCTCCGCTCGGCGGAATTTCTCTTCGGTTTTCGATTGGAACCCCTCCCCCTTTCAAATTCCCTGGATCCGCACCTGGAGTATATCCACCATGTAAGCTGAATTTGGGCTTTCTATATATATCCAATTTGGTAATTGGCTCTCTGTCACCTTTTACACTTCGATCTTTCAACTTATGAATTTCCGAATGGTTTGATTTAATCTTCTCTGAGGCCCCTCGGAGACATAAATTGTCCCATAGTATACATAGTTTTTACTTTTTTTATTTAATATTGTAGCTTCCATCAACAGAGATGATTTTGGCAAAAGGGAACATTTTGATGAAAGACAATATTATGGGGATGATCTTCCGACTTTTGGCAAGAGACAATATTACGGTGATGATCTTCCGGCATTTGGAAAGAGACAATACTATGGTGACGACATTCCGACATTTGGCTAGAGACAGATATGTCTCCGAGTCCCGATGTCCAGGGCTGTATGATAATAAAAATTTAAAACTGAAAGTTTCATTTTCTAGCCAGGCTACATAGCAAATACGCTCAAATCTTACAGGCTTCGAGATCATATTACAATCACAGTTTTGAAATAATACATGATTTGATTTTTTTTTCTTTTTACCATTGTTGTTCATTTCAATCTAATCAAAATTATATCTACAAATTGTTCCTTACACTCACTACATCGTAGATCTAACAACATTCCATTCTACTTTCTGTTCTGATGACCTTTCAAATCAACCTATAAAATTGCAACTTTCAGGATAGACCTCGAGGATTTCGAGGAGGTCACCAGAAAAGAAAGTAAGATGGGGCATTGTTAGATCTATAATGCAGTGAGTGCAAGGAACAATTGGTAGATATAACTTTAAATATAGATTGATTGATTATTTTCTTCAAGACGTTATAGGTTATTTCAGAAACAGATTTGGATTGAGTTTAAGTAACTAACCCTTCAATATTCGAATTTTACTTCAACATCACTGTTTGCCATAGAGAACCTTTATGCAATTTTGATTTATATGTTATTAAGTTATCGATAGTCACTATTTTTACTGAAAGAGGTTTATGAAATTTGTTTGTTCGGTAAACTGCAAAAAATTTAACTAGTCGGGAATTTTGCCAATTTGGAAATAGAGTTGTTTTAATCTAATTTTCAAACAAATCCAAATCTATGGATTCTTAGCAGAATTCCAAAATAAGTGGTCTTTTGGAAACTATAAAGAATCAAATCATTCTTAACTTAATTATTGTTATGTTTCTTTAAATCAACACCATTCTTGAATGGATGTTAGGTAGGATAAACAGGTGGTCTTAAGAAAATTCATGAAACTTACCAATATTGTAATAAAATAGTTTTTAAATTCACTTGGTAAAATTGTCAATTAAAATTGAAAAATATTTTAAAGTACAGATTATATGCAAAAATTCCGCAACAAAATCGAATGGCTTAATAAAAAAATGTCGGGAGGAATTTGCGTATGATGCATGCAACATGTGTCAAATTAAGCATCTTACGGTCTTTATTTAAAGACCAACATAAAAATCGAAAGCTTATTAGGCATCTAAATAAGCAAAGAAAGGATATGGAGTAAATGTACATGAGACAAAAAAAGTCTTTACAAATACATTGTATAACCAAGCAAAAGAACCATGCTTTTACTGTTACTCTTCATCTTGGAGTCACGCAACAATTCTATAACAAAATTAAATCTTTAAATAAAAAACGTAGGAGGATTTCGCATGAGACATATGCCAAGCTGGTCATTTAGGGCATCTTTTTGCATTTAGGCAAACATAAAAAGTCGACAGGACATACTTTTGAGATATCAAAGTACAGATAATTGAAGAAATACATCGGCAAACGAATACCGAAGCAAGAAAAGGGAAGGGGGAATTCTAAAATCATAAATCCAACATCACGGCAATTCACAGCAACACGAATTGAGACAGTATGACAAAGACAAAACAAATAAACAAAAATGAACAAGAACGCCTCAAAACTAAAGCACTATCAGTGTAAACCCCTATAAAAACTGAGGTATCATCAGGTGCTCCGGAAGGGTAAGCATGATCTGCTCCACGCGTGGCACCCGTCACACTGCCAGTGAAAAGTCCGGTTTTGTCACAGTCGGTGTAAGTCAGTCCGGTAACAAACTCTGGATCTACTCAAAAATATCTGTTCTCATTTGTGAAACAGAAACATTGTAATGGTCTGTCAAATCGTGGTGACGACCGTAAAACTTTTGTAGTGACAATTACAACAATGACTGAACATACCCTTGGTGTATAAGTTTTTGAGACGGTAATTTCGCTCTGTTGACAAAATCGCTGTACATACTACAGGCACAGCAATATATAGCGAATGAGTTGTGAAATGCACACGCCATATGCTGGAGAAGTGGGAATATTACTGCTCAAAAACGGGAAGTTCACTATTGGAAAGTCGAAATCATCACGCTTGTCGTAAAGTTTTGTTTTCAGACGTCCAGAGTTGTCAATGTAGAGATATAGGTCCAGGTATGATGCTGATGATGGTGTATCAGTTTTCTCTTTAATTTCGAGTTCATTTGGGTATATAAGATGAAGGTTATCCTTAAATTGAGGATTGTTCAATGAGAGAACATCATCTATATAACGGAAACTGAAATTAAAGGGTTTGGCTAGCTTATTGTCTTTTTTCTGAAATAGCCCTTGTATGAACCTGGCTTCATACGAATAAAGAAACAAATCTGCTAAAAGTGGCGCACAATTAGTCCCCATAGGTATCCCTATTGTCTGCTGGAAAACTTGTCCTTTAAATTCCACAAATATGTTATCAATCAAGAATTCCAGCATTGCAATGACATCCTCCTCTGTATACTTTTTATGTGAATCAGTGTGATATTTAACAAAATAGGTCCCATCTTTACCTATCACTAAATACGGATATCTTCTTTCACCCTTTTTAGTACAGAAAGACTGATGTATTAAATCCCGGAGTACTGACTTAAGCTTATCGTGTGGAAGAGTTCTGTTGCAGTGGTGAGTTCAGTTGAAGATAGATATTCTAATAAGTCTTTTGAGTTTTTTGAGAATCACCATCTGATTCACTCCACTTGTTGAGTATACTTTATCACTATGTATCTTGAGGCCATCTTTGACTGCAGAAAGCAATGAAGTGAGGAGCTTAGAAAGGGGTTTTGTTGTGCATTTGGCAGACCCAGCAATGTATCTCTGTTTGTAAGGGCATTTATGTAATTTGGGTACCCAGTAGATACAAGGCAGGTTGTTGTTCTCTTCACTCAAACTGATACCAAAGGAAGACAATACTGATTTGTGATTGTTTAGTATGTCCTCCCTTGGTATGGTGGAGAGTTTGTATGTGGGGTTGCCAAATGAATTGTCAATGCCCATCTCCTTCATTTAGCAGTCAATGTAGTGTCTTTTGCAGATAAATGTGATGTTGTTTTGGGCCTTGTCAGCCGGTACGATGACATAATTGTCATGGAGGAAGGACACTGTTTTTTCTACCTCGGGATCATCGAATATGCTTTTTGAATTTGGGCTCATAGATGTCTTAAGGCGCCTCATTCGAGCTACAATCAATGACTTTATAGACCTGATTTAGTCGGACAATGTTTCAACCTTTTCCTTCTCTCTCTTAGCCCATTGTTAGGCGTATTCCTCAACTGCGTCCATCAATATCTTAAAGTTATGTTTCCAATTGATGGGTTGGGGTTCACGATATTTTGGACGTTTTGTGAAGAGATCACGTTGTTTCTCATTGCTTACGATATTGAGGTCCCCTGAAATAACGTGACCAGCAGGAGCGTACATAAATGTGGAAGAGAGACAAGAACAATCGGGTGGTTTTGATGTGAAGTCATCAATTTGAAAACGACTAATTGGATGACTCCACAAGGGATTTGCGAGAAACAATTTCGGTTCACCAGCTTTGTTCTTAAGAACCCGACGGTCTTAACGAACGTGATCAAATGAAATTCAACAGTAACAAAAAATAAAAAGAATGTTTTTTCAACGTAAAACAAAACAATTATTTTAACATTCTTTTTATTTTTATTTATTTACTTATTTCCTACTTTATATTTACAATTGTTTAGCTTTTTATGTTATGAGAACGTCAATATCTATATTCCAATTTTCATTATAAGTGTAATCTCACCAACAATGTTTTTATCGCACATGCAAACACGTGGGTGAAGAATACATCAGCCTGACGAAGCCTGTAAAAGGCAAAAATTCGCTGTAAATTTATTTAAGGAGGTTCGCTCCTCATGTTTTAGGATTGCTGTCAGATTTTTGGAATTCTCTGGTTTCATCCATTTAAAAGAATGAATTATAATTTTTTGCCCATGGACCACCTTAATTTTTCCATTAATTTCATTTTTAACATCTTAATAAACAATCTGTAAAAATTTCATTAAATTTTATTTATTCTGTCACATTCATTCTTGGTCAAACCTTGCTAATGTTAATCCTATGAAAAATCCGAGGAGTTCAGTCTCCCGCCAAATTTTCAATCACTTATAACTCAAAAACGAGATTATCAACCTATCATTTTTTTTTCATTTAAATTATTTCTTTTTTAATTTTCTAACAAAAATTCACATTTTTTAAAATTCTATTTATTTTCATATGGAGTAGCGAACCCCCGTATTGGGCATAGATATTGTAGAAATTTGGGTTCGTTGTAAATTTTGTACAATATTAATAAGCAATCGTTTTTATTACTGGGAAGCATTTGGGCAACATTATAAAGCAACCGAAAGAAAAAACTTTAACGAAAAACGAAATTTCCGAAAATTTCGGTAGGTGGGTATTAAAATGCTCCCTGGACTTAAAAAATGGGTTGGGTTTGGAAGCGGGGGGATGCACGAGGAGTTATTCTAGCCCTTCTGAATTCATCATGAGTTCACTCGACTTCAACCATATTGAATGCTTAGATTCATATGAAAACACGTTTTATACCCCATTTTGTACTTGAAATAAAATATAAAAAATTGTAAGAGACTTATTATCCGATTTCGCAAAAAAGAGAACAAACCCGGTTTGAGAACGCGGACCTCCACAAGCCACTCTCGAATAACCAAAAATCCTATGTATATTGGATCAGAGACCTATTATATATTAACAATAAAGGGATATGGAGTAAATGCAAATGAGACAAAGTCTCTACAAATACATGGTAATAATAAGCAATGGAACAACGCGCACGCTCTTATTGTTGTTCTTCATCTTGAAGTCAACATGAGGCCTTCAACAATGAGTTTTACTCATACCTCATAGCAGTTTCAAGGCGGCCCCTAGCACCGGTTTGAGCGGAATTCATTGCTACTTGTCGAGCAACGCTACATCCATGCTTCAACGTAATGATCCATGAATGCGGGATCGTCAACAAACATAAACTTAACTTGCAAAGTGTTCTTACGATCGCTGTCATCCATTACACGACAAAAACATGATAGAAGACAATCACAACATTAAAACTACCACAGGGCACTCATCGAGCAAAATTGTAAGAAAACTTGGCATAATAAAGTCATGAGATGTGGGCACAATAAACAGGTGGTCAGAATACAATATTAGGTTACAAAAATTAAAAAAAGCCAAAATGTGAAAGTGTGATTGCGTATCCATATGAGAGATTCTCTCAAGAACAAGTACACCATAACTGAAATGTATATAGAGCATACATCTCTCTCACGGGGAATCTTTTTACGGACTCCACACTGCAGGAGAGACAAACTCCAGTCTAAAATTAACAATGAAGGGATAAGGAGTAAATGCAAATGAGACAAAGTCTCTACAAATACATGGTAATAATAAGAAATGGAACAACGCTTTTATTGTTGTTCTTCATCTTGAAGTCACCATGAGGCCTTCAACAATGAGTTTTACTCATACCTCATAGCAGGTTCAAGGCGGCCCCTAGCACCGGTTTGAGCGGAATTCATTGCTAATTGTCAAGCAACGCTACATCCATGCTTTAACCTAATGATCCATGAATGCGGGATCGTCAACAAACATAAATTTAACTGGCAAAGTGTTCTTACAATTGCTGTCATCCATTCCCCGACAAAAAGACGATAGAAGACAATCACAACATTAAAACTGTCGTTGAATATATTTAACTAAATAGAAATTCTGTTCTGTTCCGTGTCTGATCAGTTGTGATGTTAAAAGTGATGGAATAATGATTTTGATTCGTTTTTAGCTCACCTGTGCATCCTCCCGTCCGGCGTAAACTTTTCATTCAAATATCTTCTCCTCAGAAACCACTGGGCCAATTGGAACCAAACTGGGTCACAATAGTCCTTTGGTGGTCCGGCTGGTCGGTACCTCATCCAAGATGGCCACCAGCGGGGAACATAGTTTTAAAATTTGACCCTATGGAAAGGACATTCAAAGAAATTCTTCTCAGAAAGTACCAGTCTAATTATAATCAAACTTAGTCACAATGGTCCTTAGATGGTACTTTCAAAAAAGGTATCCGTCAGGGATGTACCTCACCCAAGATGGCCGCCAGCGGGGAACATAGTTTTAAGATTGGACCCTACGGAAAAGACATTCAAAGATCTTCTTCTCAGATAGTACCAGTCCAATTATAATCAAACTTAGTCACAATCGTCCTTAGGTGGTCCCTTCCAAAAAAGTATCCGTCAGGGATGTACCTCAATCAAGATGGCCGCCAGCGATTAACATAGTTTTAACATTGGATCCTATGGGAAAATACATTCAAAGATCTTCTTCTCAGAAAGTACTAGTCCAATTAAAACCAAACTTAGCCACAATGATCCTTAGATGGTACCTTCCAAAAAAATATCGGCAGGTGGGTACCTAGTCCAAGATTGCCGACAGCGACGAACATAGTTTTAAAATTGGACCCCATGGAAAATACATTCAAAGATCTTCTTCTCAGAAAATACTAGTCCAATTAAAACCAAATTTAGCCATAATGATTCTTACATGGTCCCATCTGAAAAGGTATCCGGCAGGTCTGTACCTCATTTCAGATGGCCAGCGGGGAACATAGTTTTACATTGGACCCTATGGAAAGGACATTCAAAGATCTTCTCAGATAGTACCAGTCCAATTATAATCAAACTTAGTCACAATCGTCCTTAGGTGGTCCCTTCCAAAAAAAAGGTATCCATCAGGGATGAGCCTCATTCAAGATGGCCGCCAGCGGGGAACATAGTTTTAACATTGGACCCCATGAAAAATACATTCAAAGATCTTCTCAGAAAGTATCAGTCCAATTTTTATCAATCTTAGTTACTATGGTCCTTAGATGGTCACTTCAAAAAAATTATCCGGCAGGTCCGTTCCTCATCCAAGATGACTGCCAGTGGGGAACACAGTTTTAACATTGGACCCGACTGAAAATACATTCAAAGATCTTTTTATCAGAAACTACTAGTCCAATTAAAAACAAACTACCCGACTGAAAATACATTCAAAAATCTTTTTATCAGAAACTACTAGTCCAATTAAAAACAAACTTAGCCACAATGATTCTAAGATGGTCATATCCAAAAAGGTATCCAGCCAGCAGGTCCTTACCTCATCCAAAATAGCTGCCAGCGGGGATTAAGTTTTAACATTGGGAAAATACATTCAAAGATCTTCTCAGAGACTACTAGTCCAATTAAAGCCAAACTTAGCCACAATGATCCTTAGATGGTACTTTCAAAAAAAGTATCAGACAGGTCTGTGACTCATCTTAGATGGCTGCCAGCAGAGAACATAGTTTTAACATTGGACTGTATGGGAAAAACTCATGAAGAGATCTTCACCACGATGACCTCAGCAGTTAACATAGTTTTAACTCTGAACCCTATTGGAAATGCCATTCATCTCTCTTTGTCAGACATGGTCCAGGTGAACGATACACACTCTTGAGAGCCCTTGTTCAGAATCGTGAATTTAATTGTGCTTTGCCGAATCGAAATCATATACTCAAGACCCGGCGTACACTTTATATAGTTTGTTTGGAGCCCGGGGGTAGGGGGGGGGGGCTCTTCCTATATATTGGTATAAACAGGCGTAGCACTGGAATGGGTCACTTTTTGACAAGTAAAATATATCAATGGGGTGCAATTTTCATCAATCTGTTATATCAATGGGTAGATAATTTGGCATACCAATATTCAAATCATGTTTGTGTTACATTTAATCTTAGTTATTGAGATTAAATGTAACAAAAATTAACCTAATTGTAAATTATATTGCAAAAACAGTGTCAAGTGTGCAGTATTTGCACTCGAAACAATACACAACATAAATAGATCACAATAGTTGATTGGGTCCGAATTTTATGAAATATATGAATGGGTATGGTTATCCAAAATATTGAATATATGGATGGTTTTTTTTTTGAAAATCTCGGCCGTACGTCTGTACCCAAAAGTATAGGTTGAGACCCCCCCCCCCGGATGGGAGCAGGGCTGCATGGAAAAACTAAGCTTAATCCAGCAACAAATCTTTATCTTTTTAATTGTTATTTATGTTATGCCAGTTTTGCTATATGGTTTAGATATATCATTATTATATAACCACATACCACAATATATTTAGTAGACCTAAAAAAGCTCCTTGGAGGCTTATGTTGTATTGTTTTATCCTTTATCGACTTTAAATAAAGCTTTTTGACTTCGACTTTGATTTCATAAACCCCCGGCGCTTTTTACTTCCCCATGCGCTTTTTCCCTTCCCGAGTGCTCTTGAACACTTTTTAGTATGATCGGATCCTTTGGGACAAGTGAGCTAGTCAAACAACGTAATTTTCGGAAAATCAATAACTATCCCGGAGTCGTGTATATTATCATGTTAGCACAACTTCCGCTTTCCAAATCCAACCAAAAAGTGAATAATTTCAGGAGCAGAAACACTGCATAAATATTTAAATGTAAAATGTAAGTCCTGTGAATGCGATTATCAAAATATTAATCATGCATAGATTTAAATTACGGTGTAAATGTGTGCATGATCCACTCTTGTTCTGGTTTTCACAACTACAAGTGTCCGAACCATGGAACAGAAATAACTTTTAGTTTTTTGGTTGAACGACCAGTATTGAACCATCATTGTTCATTTTACATTTCGATGGGTAACGTATGGCAGTTTATAGACCCCAAAAATATAGTACAGCTAGAGACTAACCATGATAAATCACTGTGACACATGTAGACAAATCACTCACAGTTTTTAATTGGATTATCTTTTTTCCTGATTACATATGTAAACGAAAGGAAATGGGGTCATTGTCAAGGAGACAGCATCCGACCACCAAGTTAAAACAACCCCCCAAAAGCATCTAGGGGTCACTGTAAGGTCTTCAACACAGTGAGGAATCTCACACCATGCTGCAAGCCGTAAATGCCACCCCAAAAAGGTAAAACAGTAAATAAATCCATGGAAACAAACCAGATCCAATAACCTGAATATCAAGAAACTAAAATTTTATAAGAAGACAAGGACAAGCCAATGACCAACATATTCCTGACTTGGGACAGGCGCATTTAAAATTGTGGTTGGGTTAAACTCGTTTTCCTGGGTCCAAAACCTCCTCCTATATGTGGTGAAATGCAGGAATGGAGTAATTGTAATTTGTAATTGATTGTAATTACATTAATTACAGTTTTTATAGGGTTCACACTGCTAGTGCTTTAGTTTTTGTGGCGTTTTTGTTCATTTGTTTGTTTGTTATGTCATACTGTCTCAATTTGTGTTGCTGTGAATTGCCGTGATTTTAGATTTATTATTTTAGAATTTCCTCTTTCCTCGTTCTTGCTTCGGTATTCGTTTGCCGATGTAATGTAATTACAAATTTGGATGTAATTGGAAGTTATGTGTAATTGACAAAAATTTGAATTACGTGTAACTGTAATTTAATTAATTACTCACCAAAAAGGTGTGTAATTTCAGTTAATTTTACAATTACATTCAAATACATACACATGCTAAAAAAGAGTGAATGACAAATACCTACCTCCTTTCTTCTTGTGAGTATTCAAGAAAGCTCAGATAATTCTTTACACAAAATATTATTATGCCTTGGTATTTTTTATACAAGTATAGGCACTTTTTCTCTCTCGTTTTTAAAATGTGGACATTTTGCAAATTGCCGTTTCCTCTGATTCATTTTTTAGATGTTTTAATAGAGCAAATCTCGATAATTAATGTTTGTAATATAAATCAAATTTATAAATATTGTTGTATAAACGGTTAGAAATATGTTTATTGTATTTTATTATAAATGCCTAGGGCAATAAGGCATCTATTCAGTTGTTTGTATTATTTACTTTCATGTCAGTGATTAACAAGACATAATTAGTGTCTGATTAGTGCCCTTAGGCATTAAAATTAACCTTTTAAATACATATACATTTTCCAATTAAGTGAATGTTCTTTTGATTGTCTGCTGAGTTTTCATAAAAATTTTACTCGCACATTCAAGTTACGGTTATATATGAAAGTTAAACACATGTCAGCTGCTTGCAAAATCTGGGAATTCGACATAACTTAAAAAATGATTGAGTTAACTTGCCCGTCAGTAAATTACCACCCCGTAGTAGAAAGAATTGATAAACTTTTAAGTCTGATAGGTTTAGGCAAGATGACAATGCATTTGGATATTTGATGTATATAGAGTTTATGAGTAATCACATCACTTAACTTTTTTAATTGTTTTAATTTTTTTCCGTCAATTATAGGTATCTAATGCCTGCCTTCATGGCTCTTATGAGTAATTTTCATTTGTTAGCATGATAAATAACTCTTGAAAATAAATAATAAAAACAAAATGTTGGCTTCAAATGTAATTTGTAATTTAATTAATTAAATTTGCAAAGAAATTGTAATTTAATTAATTATATTTGCAAAGTAATTGTAATTTAATTAATTATATTCTAAAATCCTTGTAATTGTATTTGATATTTAATTGAACATTTTGGGAAAGTAATTGGAATTCAATTAATTACTTTCCAATGTAATTGACCCCCTCCCTGGGTGAATGGCTAAAAAATAAATCCACAAAAAGACTCATAGTAAGCATAAACTAGAAAAAAGTCCAACGTATCCTGACGAGTATACATAAAGCATGAAGAAAATGCACACGGGTACTGTCCGGACAATACTCGCAGTTACTGACAGCTGTCTAAGGACATAATTTTCATTGACTATGATATCAGCTTGTTACAATACATCGGCAAACGAATACCGAAGCAAGAAAAGGAAAGGGGAAATTCTAAAATTATAAATCCAACATCACGGCAATTCACAGAAACACGGATTGAGACAGTATGACAAAGACAAAACAAATACTTAGTGAACAAAAATGAACAAGAACGCCACAAAACTTAAGCACTAGCAGTAGGTATCATCAGGTGCTCCGGAAGGGTAAGCATGATCTGCTCAGCAAATGAAACTTCAATTGAAATACTTCTAAAAAGATTTCGTTTAACAGCATCATCAATTATGAAAGAAGAACATGATATTGTGCAATGCCAAATACTGCCAATATAAAAAATTGTTTTACTTATGACGTAAAGCATTAAGAAGCCGATCAATATTTTTGCCAACAAAATCCAGAAGTAAATATTCAACTACAATGCTGTACTTATATCCTTTATGAATAAGATTGTACAACGGATTAATAAGTTTGAAAGGACATTTTTTGAATTCATGCGCTTTTTAAATGATACTTCAATAGAAGTTTGGATGTGAAATGCCCTGTTGTTTAAAAGCCCTGCATGTAGAACCAAATTTTCTTAATAAGTCAATGTATCTTTTATAAAATTTAAAGAATGTTTTTATCAATTTATAATATCTAAACCCTTGATGTAAACGTTTTTCAGTGAGACAATGATTGCGGTCGTTGAAGTCAGAAACATTACTACATACTCGTACATATCGAACAAGTTGTGAAATGTAGACCCCGTAAGAGGGGGCTAACGGAACATCGCCGTCGAGAAAGGAAGGAGAAATCATCACTTTTATCATAAACTTTAGTGTTTAACTTTCCTTGATTTATTGATATATCAAGATCAAGAAAAGAGTATGATCACTGCTGCTATTGGATTTATTAAAAGTAAGTTCGGCAGGATAAATTTCATCTGTAAATTTAGTAAATTGAGGATTATTCAAAGCCAAAATATCGTCCAAATATCTATATGTATTGTTAAAAATATCCACTAAATGCGGTTTAGAAGGGTCTTTTTGAATGTTTGCTATGGATTGTGACTCGTAGCAATAAAGAAATAAATCTGATATGAGTGGTGCACAGTTGGTACCCATACGAATACCTATTATTTGCCGATAGACTGTATCACCGAAACAAACAAAAAATTATCAAGAAGAAAATTTAATGCTTAAATCATATCCTGAATAGTCCAATTTGTGTATTTGTCATGTAAGTACATTCTCATTTTTTGAAGGACCATTTGATCAAATACGAAAATTTCTCTTTGATTAGTGTATGCGGTAATGTAGGTTAGAAATATCATAGCTATCGAGGGAGGTGTATGCTTCACTAACAGATCGAAGTCTTTCGAACTTCTACCGAATTTTTAACACTCCAAAAGTAGTTAATTCTGTTGTATTCATAACATTTGTAGCTAAAATTGATGATGAGGATTAAATGGTAGTAAGTGCACTGGGCAATAAAACAGAAATGTGTGTAGTTGAACATTTACTTGATGCCGAAATAAAACGAAATTTGAAAGAATTTTTGTGAAGTTTAGGAAGCCAATACAGAGAAGGAATGCTTCTATGATTAGAAGTTGCTTTAAGTTCAGCTGTAGCTATCATATGATCATCAGTTATTGGTGTTTCTGTTGACGTGGTAGTTTGAAATGTACTAGAATTAGTAATTTTATACCGAAGAACCTCGATGTATACTTATATCAAACAACGACCTCATTAAAAGCTGCTTTATCTGCCGGAACAAATTATACTCTTTTTCTAAATCTTCTAACTTCCGTTTAATTTTGAAATCGCAGGAATGGTATTCTGCTGCTAATTATTTGTGTCGAAATGATTTATTCGGATATCAGCAACTTCCTCGCATTTGTTAATGAAAGTGTCTAATGATTTTTTTATCCGCAATTTCATTGTACACAACTTTTTACAGAATGACATGACGGCTTTTTAATGACTTCTCGACAGCCCTTCCAAATAATTTGAGAAGGAGGACGATATTTGGGTCCTTTTTGAGGAAAAGTTTTTACTTCTCGGTCCTGGACGTTGTTGAGGTCCCCTGTAATAACATGACCACTAGGTTCATATCGAAACTTTGGGCTTGCACAATTTCAGGTCAAGGGTGAATTTTGATTATTATTATTATATAGATAGCGGTGAAAGATTGAGATATCCTAGTGAAAGAGAGGTAATAATTAACTGTGAAATTATTTTTCCATTATTTCACTCTAGAAACTGATGTCACAATAGATGTTGTCAACGTTGTTGTTAAGTAAACGTCTCAGCGGATTAACTTTGAAAACGTAGTTCGTGAAATGAATTCTAAATTGAACCGTCAAATACTCGTGAAGATCTATATAATAAAAACAACGGAAATTATGTCCTTAGCTAGCTGTCAGTAACTGCGAGAATTTGTCCGGACAGTACCTGTGTGTATTGTCTTCATGTTTTATGTACTTCATTGTAAGGGTACTCGTCTTGATAAGTTGGATTTTTTCTAGTTTGATTTTTACTGCGAGTCTTTTTGTGTATTTATTTTTTAGCCATTCAACACACATAGGGGAGGGTTTGGATCCAAGAAAACGAGTTTAACACCACCGCAATTTTTGCGCCGGTCCCAAGTCAGGAATATGTTGGTCATTGGCTTGTCCTTGTCTTCTTATACAATTTTAGTTTCTTGATATTCAGATTTTTGTTTCCATTGATTTATTCACTTTTTTACCTTTTTGGGGGCCATTTAGGGCTTGCTATATGGTGTAAGGTTCCTCACTGTGTTGAAGACCGTACGGTGACCCCTAGATGCTTTGTTTTTGGTCGTTTTAACCTGGATATGGGATGTTGTCTCCTTGACATTTACCCCATTTCCTTTCTTTTTCATATAGCTAATCCTAGATTCCAATTATCGAAAATATTCAACTCATGATCGAAAATAGCTGTCATTTACGTATGCGCTACGTGCATTCGTGAATTACTGCGTTATTTGATTATTCGTTGAATATTTTGCGATAATCGGAATCTCTGATTAGTTATAATATAAATATCAGAATTTTTGGTTATAGATGAAAAATTAAAAATAAGGTCTCTGGTAGGTTTTCTTTAAGTATAAGAAATAATGGGGGTTCCATATTATTTAAATAAGGAGGGTAGGTTTTATAATTTTTGAGTCCCTTAATATACTAGATACATCAATAAGATCGATCCCTTTGTTGATATACGGTAAATAAAGAAAATATCTGTTATGAACTTCACGTTTATCAATTTTAGGAAACAATTTGTGGTAGCAAAATACGCTGATTATTCCATCAGCTTCATCGTTGGACTGTAATATGCTATGGTATTGCATTTTTCCAATAAAGTATTTAAATAAACAATAGGTATTGAACGTAATTTACAAAGCCAATTATGTCTGCCGTTATTTTTAGAAGTTGAAACAAGGTCAGAAATAGGGATTGTATTTCTGTGGTATTTTCGTTAATTACGATTGATACGTTTATCGTGAAATTGTTTATTACGTATTTTTTAAGCAATATCCATAATATTGATGACAGAAATTCTTGATATGTTACCTAGGCCGATTATATTATCATTTATCACGAGGATAACTTCTTTATCCAAGACAATTCATAAGCTCTACGTGATTTTTCAAATTGACTGTCCGTCCTGCTTTACAACAATTTCTAATGGTTGAACCTTTATAAATTTGATGTTATGTTTATGTTTATTTAGATGTTGATAAATTAAACTTCTGAATTTTTTGTATCTACTTAAACGATAGAGGTGTTGTTGTGTCCGTTTATAAAGATGCTGACCAGTTTCCCATACATATTGAATTCCACAATGAGGTGTTGTTTATGTTATTAAATATATAAGATTATTAGTTTTTCAATTTATGTCAGTATCCTAAGATAGAGTGAATGTTCTGCCATTGACGGTGGATTTAGCAGTATTTTTGTTGATGAGACGAGAACAAGTAAATCATTTTTGGCATTACACGGAGAACTTTGTGGATATCCACGTCTTTTGCTATTTGTTTCATTGATTGTTATTGACAAAGTAGGCGTGACTGAAGATACTTTTTGCCAATATTTTTTCGTATTCGGGCAGTAACAAATTACTGATAAATTGTTATCATCCAAACGGTCAATCTCCAATACACACAAATCTTTTCAATCTAAATACAGTACTGGGACAGAAACTACATTCCGTATTCTAATAATATTTACATAGCAAATTATAATGTAATTTATCATCGACAAAAATTAAACCACAGAGATTGTACAATTTATCCATTTTTGGTAAATTGTACCATCCCAACGTTTTTACGCACCGATAATATGTCATTCGACATTTCATAGACATAACAATGTACATCTACAGTATTGCAATGATAAAGTTTTACAAAGCAAGGTAGTACCTTTAAAAACATAGAATCTTAAGCAAATATATTACACATTATGCATTTACTTCTGTGTTAACAAAACGACATTGTGGAAGTGCTTTTCTTCATGGATATCAATTTCTGTGGTTTTCATAAATATCACTATTTCATGGACACATAAATTCGTAGTTTCAAACTCGAGGAAAAATCCATTTTGATTAGAACTTAATTTCGTGATTGTAGTAAACCAAGATAACCATGAAAATTGGAAATCCGAGCACTTTAGTGCATTCACGCTTACGCTAAATCAGGACACAAACCAACACAAACAGAGCAGATATTGTTATGTGCTTTTTTCATTGAAATATATTTGTTTAGCAAAAATTGAGAATATAAATGAAGAAAAGTTATAAATACAAGAATGCCAATGTGATAAATGAATTTATTATTTTATGATATTATTTGTGCGATGTGATAGGTAAATTTGACGTAAATATATATATGCTTTTATTTCTGATGACCTTTGTTGTAACAATGCTATACAGACATAAACATTTTACATAAAATTACAGAGGCAAAAATAAAGACAATACAATAAAACATAAGTCATAACAAATCAACACAATACAGAAGAGAACAGAGTATACATAAAAACAAATGTTGTACTCCCTATTAAAACTAAACTGTTGACAGTTTTGTTTACATATCTAATAAATTGACAAAGTTTTTTTAAGTTCAGATTGTTTCTTTAAGTTCATTAGTTCCTTGAACCTTATAATATTACAATTAACAGTGCACTTCCCATCAATGCATTCCCCTCTTTTCTCTAAAAAAAAACGGACATTTCATGAGATAGTGATATTCATCTCCGATTTCGTTTTCTTGACATAATTGACGTGTTCTGTCTTTCCTAACTGTAGAATTCAACCTTCCCGATTCGATTGACGTCAAATAACTTGATACAAAGGCAGTAGAATACCGAAGGAACAAATGAGTGAAATTTACAAAAAAAAGACGTCCACAGACACGGCCAAACGAGAACACAGAAAACAATGACGCTAGACACAAAAAAAACCATGACGTTAGACATATACAAAGCAAAGAAACAAAAATTACAACATTCAGAACAAAGGCACTCACAGTGTGAACTCCAGTGAAACTGGGAATGACATCAGGTGCTCCGAAGGTAAGCATGTCCTGCTCTGTTAACAGTACCCGTCACACTGTGAGTGATTCAATCCGGGAAAATGTCAAAGTCGGTAGTCAGATCCGGGAAGACGTGAATCTAGCTGTATATATCTTATAAACATGGTATATCCATAAATAACGGTAGTACTTATCGTTCTCCATTTAGAAATCTTATGTTTATAACATATTAAATATGTTATCGCACCAAATATAACATGCTAATTAAAACAAGGATTATGTCATAAAATAATAAAAGAATATAACATAGCAAGTTCGGTCAATGTACTCAATTCCATGTATTGACCTATTCGCCAATATTTCTTTTAATCTAATGGGTACTTATCAAAGTCAAATTTCAAATTTACATATCCGTACTCTACTTTCAATATCATACTTTCATTATGATACCTTAGTTTGGCACCAGCACACCGCCTAAATCCAAAATTTCTAAATTTTTCATAAATGTTTAAGTAATGAACAAAGTCCGTGTGATCTGTATCATTGAATATGTGAAATTCAATATTCAACTGCCTGATTTTCTGTGCCAGGCCATCGTCCATGATATTTTCTAACACTTTCCACTCGTAGCCTTCGATGTCTAACTTCAATATGTCCAAATGCATCTGAAGTAAACATATTAGGGATATGGAGTAAATGCTCATGAGACCAAGTCCCTACAAATACATGGTGAAAAAAATAAAACAACGTTTTTATAGTTGTTCTTCGTTTTGAAGTCACAATGAAATGATATTTCCTCCTTTTTTGCTGTGTGTAAATTGGTATAAGCTTTCCAATACAGCTTCTCATCCATCTGCAAATAAATTGCTTAAGGATGTAGTAAGGTGAAATTAAATAAATCTACGATTTTTAATTGATACCATAAATTGAAAAGCATTGGTAAAGGAATGAATTGAGCAAAAAATATTGATAGGTCATGGACCTTTTTTTCAAGATATTTCACATTTTTGAAAATGGAGGAAAAGCCCTCTTGGACTTTTACCTTAGTATAACATGGGAAAATTACCGATTTCTTTCACATTGAATGAAAATCTACAATCTAGTGAAGTCTTGCTTATTGACTTTAAATGACCTGCTGAAGACTTTGATGACCAGAAAATTGGGTGTAATGGGGCAAAATATATTACATAGTAATAATGGGTAAAATCCGAGAAATCCGAATGACATTTAGGCAATTCAAAAACCTCACCTTACTACATCCTTAAATGATATCATTTTCAATACTTCATAAAATTTTTTAATAAGTGCCTAGCTGTAGATGCACATTTCAAACCTGAAAATTTAAGCATGATTAAGGTGGATAGGTACTTATATAAATATCCAAAATATTTTGTTAAAAGTCGACACCATTGAAGAACCAATCCTCCCAACTTGAAATCTGACACAAAAAGTATGTGTGCCCATGCTTGTTTTTTCTAGAATTGAGATTAAACTTTACTTATTTTTAGATATTTTCTCACTTTTTACAAAGATTGCACGGGGAAAATATGGAAATGCAATTTTAAGCTATATAAGAATAAAAATTTTATCCATGATATTTTTATATATATTTTCGACATAGATAGTTTATGATATGATCTATTGCTTACAACGAAAAAATGTATATGTCGCCATGCTTGTAACAGAGATATTTTACAAAGTTACCGGGTTAAATATTATTTACGGAAATGGGAGCTAATTTGCGGTAAAGTTGATGAAATATGGAGTTTCAAATCTGTCAGTCAATTAAGACGTCACAAAGGAAAAGCTGTCAAATTAATGTTCCGGCCCAAAAATCAAACTAACACCAAATCCGATTCTTATTTTTTCAAATGCGCGATAGAATTGCGCAGCGCAAAAGTATCTTTCTACCTTGCTATATTCCTTCGAGTGAACATCGTAAACATTCAATAGGGCATTTTTTTTAATTAAAAATCGAAATGTGCATTCTATGTATTTCTAGCTTCTATTTTACACCGTGCATGTAATTCATTTTTATAAGACAGCAATTGATCTAATCTAAAACAAATCAGATTAAACCAGACAACTTTTCTGTCTATTCGATATTTGTCTATAATTTTGTTGTGTGAATTGACCTCCTTTTCAACTGAACATTTCGAGCCTATTTTATTATAAGTAATACATCGACATCAACTGTAAATAGCTGCACCTTTGTATACTGTAAACAAACTTGTTTTTGCGAATACTTTGTTTCGCATTTTGTCAAATCTTGTGAAGTTCGCGGTGACTAATTTTCGCGATTTTCTTTATCTGTTGCTGCCTTATTAAAAGGAAAAAGAAAATTCGCGATGATTTATTTTTGCGATATTTTCACGCTCGGGAGCATAGTGAAAATAAATTGCTCGCCAAAATTAGTTGGTTTACAATCTACACTTTGATTTAAATAAAAACAAAAAACTCTCCATTGTTGTATGTAAATGTACACAGAAAGCGCGCTGATACTGTGCATTTCTATTAAATTTGTCTTGTAAGATTCAGTTATGAAATGTGGAGATTAAGAATCTAACACCAGGGGAAGTGCGAGACAGGAGAATCTCAGACACCCAAGGGTAAGATTTCCAGTCTCGGACGAAGCTTGCTGAGATTAAACACGAGTTAAACTCGATTATTCTCGATCTCCTAATGGCTTCACGGATGACTTATAAACCGACTTTCATTCGACCAACAAGACTTCATCAGATTGAGCCAGTTCTTAACCAGATTTCTATATGATTAACTAGACCTGTTCGTGAAAAGATTGGGTAATTATCGATTGTGCTCTAGTTTTTACCTGAATATATACACAAATGTTAAATTCAGGAAACGGTTCAGTGGTAGAATAGCTATTCTTGTGGTCTGTGTGACTTTAGCTTCAAAGAAAGAATGATAACTGTAATTGAACTAAAGAATCTGATACAAAAGCCGCGAAGAATGGGTAAGGAAATAGGAAATGGTACAAATTTTCGCGTTATTAGCCTGTCATCCTCTTCATCATGTGCTATAATGCGATTATATGATTTTTCTGTCATTCCATGTAAGATTAAAATAAATTTATGAAGAGAAGATAACAGGAACCACATGTACAATAACCAAAAATTAATAATAATAACTTCTTGTTTGGTTATTTTATTTTTTTTTTGTTCTGAGTCATGCCCTAAGAGAGCGATTAGAGCTCTTGAAAGCCCTTTGCAATACACTTGTGGAAGATATGCCGTCGTTTTTGATCGAGTAAAGGTCTTGAGTAGTGGAGTAAAGGCCTGATAAAGGTCGGGAAAAGATCGGAAAATGATTCGGTAAATCTTGTATAGAAAAAAAAAACGAATGAATCGTGTAAGTAGAGTAATGCTTGGGTCTCATTTGAGTTGATCTGAAGGCAAGTCGGCATAAATCGAGAAGCGATTGAGTTGATGTCGTGTAGAAATCGGCACAATCGGCTTATAATTTGAAACTCGACCAATGCCGATCTCTTTACGACGTCTTCACGACTACCTCGACCAAGGTCCAATCGATTCCCGACCTGTTCTCGACATACAATGAACACAACCTCTTCACGATATTTTTGACATTTCAAAAATGTTCAGGAACACAGCTCGATATGAGCAGAGTTTGATAGATCGTCCCGAGTTGGTAAGAAGACCGAACACGATCCTTGAAGATCAGTGTCCCGATCGATGAATATTCATGAATTTTCATTGGTAGAGTTCTGTCGAGTTGCCTTGATCGGCAGTGTAAACCTACCATTAAGCAAATCAAGTAGTCAAGGCACATGTATGACGAAACATGACATAGATATAAACGCAGAAATATGTCGATGATTGCACCATATAAATGTTTACAAGGCTGACGTTTACACTTTTCCAATATTTCCCATTTCTGTTCAAAGGAAAAGCATTTCTCTCTTTTTTTAATTTTTAGCAGTTTAGTACAAAGTACAAAAAAAACTATTTTTAAGGTGAAAGGTCCTCTTCTCAGTTCATTGTTAAACCTATTGGAATTTTGTGGTAAAATCAATTTTTTTACGGCTTGATGGTTTATACAAAAAGCTTATCTGAAATAATCATGCATGCAAAGCTAGAAAAAAAATCTTGTAAATATTGTGATATTGTAATGTTTTTTTGGGACAATCTTTTTAAATGATTTGCCATTTTCTATATTATTTATTATAAATACCTCATTGCTTTGTTGACGCTGTGAGTGCCTTGTTTCGAATGTTGTGTTTTTATTTCTGTCTTTGTAGCTGTCATACGTCATTATTTTCTGTGTTCTCGTTTTGGCCATGTCTTTAGACGTCGACTTGTGTAAATTCCACTCCTTTGTTCCTTCGGTACCCTTCTTCCGTTGTTAAAAAAATGGTATCTTTGTGTGCATTAATGAAACGCTTATCTGGGTACAAAAGTTTGGATTTAGCATAAAATTCCCATAGGTTTAACACAGAACTTAAATGCGGGTCCTCAACCTTGAATCTATGGAATATCTAAATCTGATGACTGAACAGGAATTCACTCTGTATTTTCAAGACAAAAATTGGACAAGAATTTGCTAATTATCTACAACTTTGAACTTCGATGAATTGCATTATGTTGTCATTTTTTGACATAATTATTGTAAATAAATAACAAAAATACCGAAGTTACTATTATTTTATTTTCTGCATATGTTCTTATGTCTCATCATCAGTGCAGATAAAATAAAAAACAAGTCCATAAACCGAAAACGTGTAAAGCTGTAAATCATTTTTGTTTTGATATTCTTTACAGTTTATAAGTATGTATATCAAATGAAATAAAAGGGACAACAGAAAACACCTACAATTACATCCCACAATTTGCTAGGGAACTACACAGGAAAAACACAAATAAGACAAAAGTCAAACGTAAACAACGATAGGAACTCGGGACAGCCGGACTTGGTACCGGCACTAGCAAAAGCCAGCGGTAGGGTTAAACCGGTTTTTGGGTACCCAAACCTCCCTTTGTCTGTCCCGTTTCCCAATAGTATAGTAAACATACGAATAAAACCCAATACAGGTAGACTACTAACTCCATGACCACAATCTTGAAATGAGAGAATATGACAATACGTTATTTTGAAAGACGGGTCAAGGGGTGCTCGCCGCTAATCTGTCGGCTAGCTTAAAGGGACCTAGTTTGCTGGTAGAACACTGTCGCACCACGGAAGAAAAATCAAACTCAAGACTTCCCACAGGATTTAGTCAAGAATCATCATATATTTCAGTAGACATCGGCAGTATCAGTGAGAGGCCAGTATGTATGTAAATTTTCAGGTCACTAGATCTCAAAGCTAATTTAACGGATGTTAAAACCTGGATGTATCAATTCCAATTATTTTTTAATTGAGACAAAGATCGACTCTCTCTATACATTCTTTTTAGATATAGGAATTTCAAACTAAAAACCTGAAATGCAAATTTTGAAAATTTGAAATACCCAATTCTAATTGATAATGACAAATCTGAACAACTGACAAATCGTTGATAAAGTTCATCGAATTTTCAAAGTTATTGAATATTTTTCGAAATTGATTTCAAATATTCAAAATTTTTATAAGAATTAAAATTGTTGATTTATATGTTTATATACAGTGCATTTGTTTTGTTACTTTAAACATATTTATTCAGCAAAATAATTCATGAAATGTAATGACAAACAATAAATAACACATAACAGGATTCGGAAAATCGTTTAAAATCATTTTTAAACTAACAATGATTAAATGCTATTTGTTTTGTTTTTTGTTTAATCCATGTTATTTCTTATTTCAACATTTATATGTATACAAAGCATTTGAAATACGATAATTGTGGTTTCCTTTTTTTCAGACAGTTTCGTTTATTTAATATAAACGGGACCCATCTGTCATAAAATATTATAAGAATGAGGGTCATAACAAAATTACCGAACAGAATTAAGAACCAAAGTCAATGAGGCAAAAAGACAAAGCAGGTGGAAACAAAAGGAAATATTGTCGATAGCAATAGTATAGGCATTTCAAAAGGAATGGTGGGTTTTATGGCTCGCTAACCCCCCACCCCCCCCCNCCCCCCCCCCCCCCCCCCCCCCTCTTTCTATTGCAGTAGTGTCAGGTAAAAACCCAACAGCAGTCGCTATTGAACGGTTGTAGAAAGTTAAAAGAAATGATAATCCCAGTATTAAGTAAAAATATAATCTGGAATCAGAATTTGGACTGAAACTTTATTTTTTTCCATAAGGGACTTATATCTATTGAATTTTTCTAATGATCGTATGAGACGGAATGTTTGAGGTCTTGATTAATCAGGCTGTCAAAGAGATATATAATAACTTAGTTTGAAATTTATTGCAAAAATCGGGTCTCAACTTAAGTGTCTTGAAACGGAAAAAGATTATATGAATCTAACACCGGTGAAAAGGCAAGATCAAGAAATCTCAGACACCCAAGGGTAAGATTTCAATATTTCTCTGACGAGGCTTGCCGAGTCAGAGAACCATTTAAATCTTACCCGAGGGTGTCTGAGATTTCTAAATCTTGCATTTTCAACGGTGTTTGATTTATTTTCTCACTTTTGTAATCACAAACTACGATTTATTCACCACCAAGCCGTGCTTGATATCCGACGTTCCTAAGCGACGTCAATGACGTCAGAATACGTTGCTTTGGTAATTTCTGTCTTGTACAGGGGGTACAAGACAAGGAAATCTCACACCGCTAAANATAGGAACTGACCTGTCTCAAAAGTGAGAAAGACACTTTTCACAATGTACAGAGGATACTTCAGATATTGACATCTTTTGAGTGAAAAAAGTTGATTAAAGAGTCTACCAATGACCTATCTCGAGGACGAGGCTGATTAGAAAATCTACTAATGACCTACCTAGAGGATAAGGCTGATTAAAAAATATCAATGACATACCTCGGCATGACCTAATTCTTCCGTTATTGTGCGTAATTTTTTGACGGTCCATGTCTGGTTTGGATTTTTCTTCACATATTTACTTTTCACACGAGGTTTAAATGAGGCTGTTTCTGTGTCTCCTGTCAGTCCTATTGGATGAAACCAAACACCTGACGACCTTCTGTGCTCAACAGTTTCAAGCATGCTAAAATGTTAAATAACGATTATAAAAAAGAAAAGAGTGACCTGCTAAACATAAACGAAAAAGTACTAGATACATAATGCTAACAGAATAAATAGAATTATCATGAGCCACTAATTGTATGTTGAATGTGCATATATTGTTTTATAAGGGAAGTGTATGTGTTCTGAAAAAAATGATACCTGTAGTCCCTTAATGAAATAATCGATCAAAAGTAACTTTTAATTCATAATGATAAACTTTGCTGGATGTTCAATGCTTGTTTAATATAATGGAATGCAGTCATGATGGTAACAACACTATAAAAGAAAGGATGCGAAGAATCTTAAATACAACCCAAAGACAAAAGGGTCCCAAAGGTATGTTACAATATAAAAATAAATGTTTTGCAATGGCCACAAATTAATATAAATAATTCTAATATGGCTTCCTGTATTAGCTTTGTAAATAGAGTCATGTTATAATACCAATATAACACTCTTAGCACATGCGCAAAAGATGCATAGTTTCTGTTGCATATTTTGAATCTATTTTTCATTTTAACTGTCAAAATCATCTACCATCCACTAACAACTTTTTTAATTTAATTTGTTTCCGAAATTCATTATGGAATTTTTTTACTTGAAAAGCAATGTTCGGGACAAACTTTAATTTTCCTACTTGTGACGTCACAAATAACATCGTAATGTCCGGTTCGTAAGCAGCGTCGGTTGGAAAGTTTGAATGGAGATTAATAGGACTTGAGGCATTTTCTACAGTTAAATAAGCAATTTCATCAAACGAAAGTAAGTTTTTGTTGTATTTGTGGAAAGTTTTTTGTCCTTGTATTTGTTTATCAAAATCAAAATGTTACGGAACCATTAGATAGTTGCTGCTCGCTTCGGGTATAAAATGGGTGAAATTTCCATATCAGAATCGAAATAAATCATACCCGCCAAATACTATATTGTCATTATAACATGGGCTTTCGTTGTTTTTGCATATTTTACCCCTCGCTAACGCTCGGGATAAAATATTTGCAAAAACAACTCAAGCCCATGTTATAATGACAATATAGTATGGCGGCCATGTTTTATTTCTTAAACAAAAACCGGTTTTTGATGTTTTTAGCTCTTTTTTTAGTTTAAATTTGTACATTTGGTTGATGCTTACTTTTTAATTGTGGAAAACCATACCATTGTTACTTTGTTTATTTACAAAAATATATTAGACATTAATTCACAATCCAAAACTATGTAAAATTCCTGAATTTGGCCTGTTCATAGAATCTACTGTACACGATTCTTCTAAACGAAAACTACTAATTAACAGGTTCCTATCCAGATTTCTTAAAAATTTGATTTTTTTTATTTTCAAGTAAGGTGCACTCGATTTGCAACCATACAGGATTAAATACGAAAGCAGCCTTCCGGATTTCAGTGGTTCTCTTAGGGTGCTCCGGCTTTCTCCAACATTAAAAGTAACCGCAATGGTATAGCTGAAACATTGCCGAAAGCTCATTGAACTCTATGCAAACAAACAAAAACAAAATAAAAATTTAGAACTTACATCTCACAACTAAATCAGAACTTTTGAAATCAAACACTTACATCTAAATAATGATTTATGTCTTACATAATTTTTATTCAGTTTATGAATATTTTATGCGGTGCACAGACAAAATTTGTTCAGATTGATATCCATATATATAGAAATCAAATTTACTTACAAATAAGTATCATTATTTGATGCATGTTTTTAAGTCATAAATAATAATACAAAATCCACATGCAATAGCAATAGCTATAATTATCATTAACAATACACATACGCAAGATAATTATGTTAGGAACGACTTGATTTATCAAAATTTTCGTTACTTCTCGACTAAGACGTCATTTTGTTTATTTGTCACCAAAAGCTTTATATTTACGATGACTTATTATTGTAGCCGGTATTTTCAGTCCACTAAAATTTTTGTAACATATGCAGAAATAAATTCACATTAACTTCGGTATTTAGTTATTTGTTACCACTGGGTCGATGCCTCTGCTGGTGGACTGTTAGTCCCCGAGGGTATTCACCAGTCCATTAGTCAGTACTTCGGTGATTGTGCTGACCCGAAAGCCGATTATGTTTGGAACCTTGCAGTCTGTCCTTAGCTGATTTTGGCTTTACATTTAGGTAAAATTGGTTATTTGTTCTCTATCAGTTTTTGAACATTTTGATTTAATGGTAATCCACACGTTTAGATTTTATGTGTATTGAAGGGACATAAGTTGTCCAAATGCGCATGTGCTGAAAATAAATTCGCAGTAACTTCGGTATTTAGTTGTTTGTTACATTGAAGGTAAATTCGGAAAGATACTGTTTTGCGGCACCTAATAATTAGCAAACATGGTGAAATTACAAATCTGATTTTCGGAGAGCTTGATTTTAACCTTGAATCAATATTTAATTGATTAATTCTCAAATATGTTTTTGCTGTAAAACGTTAAATTTCGTCACATTGTTTTTCAAAAACCTTTTATTGCACAATATCTCCTTTTTTCGAACATAATTCTTAGAAGTAAACGATGAAAAAGGAAGGAAATGGGGTTAATGTCAAGGAGACAACATCCGATCTCTAAAACGACCCAAAACAAAGCATCTAGGGGTCACTGTACGGTTGTTATCACAGTGAGGAACTTCACAGCATATAGCAAGCCCTATATAACCCGAAAAAAAAAGTAAAAAAGGTGAATAAATCAATGGAAACAAACCACATCCAATAACCCAAATATCAAGAAACTAAAATTGTATAAGAAGACAAGGACAATGACCAAGATGTTCCTAATTTTGGACGGGCTCAAAAATTGCAGTGGGGCTTAACTCGTTTTCTTGGATCCAAACCCTTCCCCTATGTGAGGTGAATGGCTAAAAGAAATACAAAAAAAAAGACTCCCAGTAATCAAACTGGGAAAAAAGTCTTACTTATCAAGACGAGTACCTTTACAAGGCTTTCTTAAAATTACTATAACAGTACTATAATTACTATAACAATACTATAAATATTATAACTATACTATAATTGCATTGTGACATTTACGATTTCCTAAACAAAATCAGATAGATAATGGTCTATTTTCTTCCTAAATAAATGATCAAAACACTAGAATTCTACAAAAAAGTCACCTTTTCATCTTTAACTTATGCAATAGCAAAATTCCAAAATTGGAAAAATCTTTAGCCCTGGACTTATGATAAAAAATATAAAAAAACATGCTTTTGAATCAAAGTAGATGGCTTATACCTTGGGTCAAACGAATGGACTTCACAGCCCAATTTAGCCATCTCATCATCAAACCTCCAGTCGTACCAAATTCTGTAATTGGAAAATAATTGAAGTATTATTTTAATATATTTGACATTTTTGATTGGATCACATAAAAGGAAATTTCTTATCGAAACGGGAAGGTGGGTTTGGGTACTTTCGGAATAAAAAAAATGGTCATTTCTGTGTCAACTTTTTATGATGGAAGAGGTGAAAATTATCAAGTAAACCCCCGAGTATCGAAATTTGTATGACGAAAAATCTAGCCGTGTCTTGAATAAACGACTATTGTGTGTCCAATTAGCAAGTTGTTTAAAATAAAATAAAACCAATATGCCACTCTGCTGTCGTGAATCATGCAGATGTGTCATCCCTTGAAGTGGTTGTCTCCAAATAGCTTCATCCTGAGGAAAACAACACTCCTCGTGTTGACAAATCTGGAAGTATCCCCTAACAGCGTGCCATGATTGATGGCGTTTATTGTGATGTCTTTCAAAAAACCAGCAAATATCTTTTATGAAAGGAGTTAACTGTGATATTGACTTTTCATATAATCAATATATAACTGTAAGCTTAATAAATTCTAAATTAATTACTTAAGTACTGACTTTTCAGAAATGTTTCATAAATTTCTATTTACCTATAATGTTTGAAAAATTACATTTTGTTCTTGAATTTAAATTTATATGAATATTTCATATTCGAACTACTTCTGAATTAGCTGATTATTGTCTTATTCATTTGAGTTTGCTTCATATTCTCGTCCGATATATAATTAAGGATTAAGATTTTTGTCTTTATACATGTTTGTATGTGCTGAAGCTACAAAGTAAATATGTTTTAAACCAACAAGTTTCATTGTGACTTACAGTCAAAATTGTCTTAGTGGTCACCCTGAATAAGAAGCCACCTGATTTTAAAGGCCACTTTTTATAGTTCCCTTCGTGGTATATTTCATATAAATTTATCCTCATTTAAAAGGCCACCTTTCCGAGAAGGCCAGTTTTCTTCCTTCCCAAAGGTGACCTCTTAAATCAAGTTTCACTGTATATGAATCGAAATTCAGAGTTTAAAAGAAAAGTCCGAATAAAATATATTATTATATAGGTAGCGATGCTTTATCGAACTCTCTCAAATAAGCAAATCTTATATCTCACTCGGTAATAATATATTTTAACTGTCGGAAATGATGTCATAAAATTATCTTCAATTTAATGATATGAACGAATTAATGCCCATAAAAGTACATCTCAATCTGTTAACATATTTCAAAATTTATATGATTATAAGAATAAATGATCGAAGATGCTGAAATCAAATGTGTCGAACAAGGCAATGGATTTAAATCCTTTCAGAACAGGTTCTTATACTCATTTAATCATGCGTTGTTCGGCATTCATGAAATTATTTTTGATATTCATTAGAGTCTTTGAGTTGTATTAAAACTCTATTATAATGGCTTGGATTGGTGTCCCTTGGTCTAATCTCACAATAATTTGTGTATAGAAGTAATATACTTGATGTAAGAAACAAAAATATTAGGGCGATCATGAAAAATGGCTTATATCTAATTTTAAACTGAAATAGAAAAACATGTGTTTTAAGAGAAAATGATCCGGGAATTACTACAATAAATAAAACTTAAAGAAAATATTACAATGAATAATCAGCAAATATTAACTTCTTTAAAAGAATACTAAAACATTTAGCATTTAATTCACAGGTACATAGATATAAGTAATGTGTATCTATATCAAAATCTGACTTTAAATGAGCGAAATATTCCAACATAATCATACATACCCAAATGAGTACACTAAGCACTTCTTGTTGATCAGGAATGGGTAGGTATTACAGTTGAACCAGTTAGCTATATATCTCTTGTGTTTACAATTGAAATCATGTTTCCTTAAACTAAGATCCCTACAAAATTTGACAAATAGTTTATTCATGAATTTGTTGCTTTATGATAAAACAAGTGCGCCTAACTTATAGAATTAAAAAGTAAAATACAAATAATAATGTATTCATTTGCTAGAATTTGCCAGAATTTCAGCCCAGACTGCAAAAACAAAAAAGACAGCATGAGCATGTCATTAGCAGATGTTAACCTAATTGTTATCTTTTGGTTAATGAACTGCCGTATGTTTTGATTTTATCTGTACTGAAGATTAACGGATTCAGAACTTGTCTTCTAACATTAAAATCACAAACTAAATGATAAAATTTAAAAACATTGTAAATTTCAATGTTTTGATACCTACTTCACTATTTCTGTAAAAGCCCTGAACATGTCTTTGTTTTTGTCTAATAACTTTGAGTTTTCTTGGGGAATGCGTTGCAGGGTCATGTTAAAGTTGAAAGCTTGTTTCTGGTTTAAGTAATTGGTATTAAGCGTACTCTCTGCAAAAAATATACTGATTTAATTTAGTCAATGTGTTTTTGTATCAATTCACAAACACAAAGTCTAGTGAACAACGGATTTCTTCCCATGTACGGAATTGCAGCGATAGAACTTCTATTATTTTTGCTATGAAAACAAGAGTATTATTATTATTAATAAAGTTCGATATTAATTAATGAAGACAACGACGTTTAACATTATATCACAAAAACTAATCAAAACCAGTTAAAATGCACTGTTTCACTGTCATCAGGCCTCAATAAAAACAAACGTCCTAATGACAAAGGGAATGTTGAACATGTTAATCGGTACCTTCAGATACCAAACCTTTAAAGTTTGTAATAATCTTAACTGTGAGATCCGAATGAAAAAAAAAATACGTCCTTTGAGCTATGATGAAAGCCTTTTGGCGACATCAAGACGAGGAACAACTATATGAGTTGTTTCATTGCCTGGTTTTAGGATGTATTGCAAGACAGTTTGCCTCTTGTGCATTTACTTCATATCCTTTCTTTAGTTCTTATACACGGTCGTATATAAATGAAGCTTATTTCATTATTTGGTCATGTAATGACCAGTTCTGGTGACGTTAGGGACTATAGCAAATCGGGATTTGAACTCATTTAATTGTTTGTAAACTTCCAGGCGTCGAATGGTATTTTAACTAACCAAACACAACTTCGGTTGTCTCGTCAAATACCCTACGTTTTTTCCGCTTCTCTTATGATTGAAATTTGAGGGGGGAAAGGATGATGATAGACGACAAATTGTAGCATTAGAACTTAATTCAAAGTTATTTAAAAAGGGCATACTTTATTTTGCGTGTCGGACTAAGATAGATATAATATATCGTATAGCGGGTAATTTTCGCGGGGATTTAATTTTCGCGTATTTTCGCGGATAAACAAATATTGCGAAAATAAATTCTGCGAATATTTTATACATTCTTACAATATCTATAGGATCTTTTATAATCGCTTTAATTTTTGACATACATTTTCCACTCAAATCCGCGAAATTTTTGACACGCGAAAAAAACCCGCTTTACGTATAAAATTCTAACTTACCTTTCATGAAAAGACTTGTGAAACGCTTGTCAACAACAATAAAAAGTATTACACAGGTGACAAGTACACTGATGTACGCTATCTTCATTATGCGTCTTGTTTGTATCTTTTACTTCATTATTTGAAAAAAAAACAAAAATCAAAAAGCATTGGACAAATGTTACACAACTAAGCTTACAGGATTTAATTATTTGTCATTGATCGCTTCCCTGCAACAGTCTTTCAATTTATTTATTTTTGGTTGAATCGTTGCAAAAGTCTTTACATAATCGAAGATGTATAACAATCAATATGATTTTTTCCACTAGTATATTTTAGAAAAGTATATTTGATATGGATGTACGGTCTTTCTCAATGCAAATTCGATTTATTACTTCAAATGATGAAAATATTTGCTTGGTGTACAACATCTCGTTACGCAACATCTAACGTACAAGGAACAGATTTGAAATGGAAATAAATAGCTATCAAAACATGATTGATGAGACATAAGTTGTCGAAATGCGCATATGCAGAAAAAAAAATTAACAATAACTTCTGTATTTTGTTATTTATGATGAACGGAAGTGTTTCATCTTTTTTGAAATATACTTCATTCAATTTTTTCACACACACACATATATATATATAAACGCCTGAAAAGATAGCCAACGCACAAACCTATAGGATGTCGGATCGAAAACAAAATTAACGATACTGTGCAAACAAAATAATAATATATACGTCTAAAGTGATACACAACAACATCAAAATAAAATTATTATAGAGAGATTTAGGCAATCAAATTAATTTTGTTTTCGATCCGACATCCTATAGGTTTGTGCGTTGGCTATCTTTTCAGACGTTTTTATTACTATTCGTCATTTGATCAATTTAGGTTTTTTATTGCCTAAACCTCTCTATAATAATTTTATTTTGATGTTGTTGTGTATCACTTTAGACGTATATATATACAACAATATATAATATATATATATATATATATAAATATATATATAGTTAACACACATGACCCAATTTTCTATAGATGTAAGTCAGTCCCGACCTTCAAGCTATCGGACTAAATATTTGTTGAAATCAAATCCAACCAAAAAGTGTTATGTTGCTAATTTTTTAGTTGTGTAAGCTAGTGCTAGAATTTTCACTTAATATGATTAATATCTTATATTTAAAAACAAACCCTCAATTCTTTTTGTGAATTTTCAGAAAAAATTATCACTGCTTATAGAATCAGATATAATTTTCCAATTTTTTCTTACATTCCGTTAATTGAGATATTTTTAGATTTTAAATTACTTTTTGATAGTCGAAAATTCTCTTAAATAATGCATGACTGATACATATATCTATTGATTGTATAAAGTTAAGATGATAAAATAACAAAAAAATTGTTATGCTATGAATTTCACACAAAGTCTAATGTCATCAAACTAAGGAAACAAGTCTGCTGTTTTTGGGGAATCTAATTGGGATACATCGCATAATAAAATTTCTGGTGACATGTGTTTCATGGGGTAGGAGGAGATAACTCTGTTTTTCACTTTTTTATTACTTGCATGAAAAAATAGAATCATTGCAATAGGTATGATCAAAATTTTTAGATTGTAAATTTATTTCCACACAGCAAATAAATATTCACTTTGTCATGAAAACAAATACCTAACATATAGTTATGAATAATGAGTGCATTTTACTCCACATTTTGTCAATCCTGTCCAAAGATAATGAAAATATTTAAAAGTCGGATTTCTTCCAAGGGAGGTAATTTATAGCACAGATTCGGCAATTTTATTGATTTTTACCCACTTAATTCTAAATTTAGAAAAAATGGGACGGTAGAATTTTCTAAAATTTTAATATATCTTACATATACTAGTATTCTTTCTATTCTCAGTTTTTGGTGAAAATTAAACGACAAAATTTTTTACAAGAAGTGTTTAGTAGTGATCAAAACAGAGTAAAAATTTCAGCTTATACTGTTCAAAGCACCCATATACTTCAGTTCAGACTAGTTAAATTTACTATAATTATTGATGCTTACTTTCACACGTGTCTAAACTACAGAATTTTGCATTTGAAATTATTTCAAATTAAATACAAATTGAATAACAGACGATTTTATACACCACAAACAAGTCCTAAACAGACCAAATAATATGAGGAAACAGGGTATCTTTGATGACCTCTAGACAAAAAACGGGACGGTAAAAATTGTTGAAAATTGTTTAAAGTCGACATGAACATGTGTAGTTTATATACTGAAAATATTAAAAAAAATTTAACGGGAGGAAAAGTTTGGGCTTCCCCAGGTCCACCCCCTTAAATCTACGGAGTATCTCCCTCTTGCATAGCTCTGTCCTTAGCTAATTTTGGTTTTTCTATTTAGATCTATTTGTTACTTGTTCTCTATCAGTTTTACACGTATTTCAGGTCATGGACTTCCAAGGGTTCTGATACTGTCTGTACTAAAGATACATAAGTTGTTAAATTTCGCATATGCAGCAACAAAACTCACAGCAACTTCGGTATGTTGTAATAGAAAGGTGCTTGTGACCCTTTTTGGTCGGAACATATACAGTAACAGATTCGCGTGACATTTCGTCGTTTTAGACTAGATTTTATACAGGTATTTGATTTAACAAATCTCTGGAGAAAAGTTTTTTTCATTGTTAAATTCAAGTCTACTGTTTTCAACCCCATCTGTATGAATTTTTTAAATCTTTTTTCACCATATACTTTAGAAGTTTTTTTAAAAGGCAATATCGAAATTTAATGATAATGGTCTCAAAAAAGGGAAATTTTAGTTTGTAGATTAAGCTCAATCTTTAGAAATGAACTAAACAATTCAGTATCTTTTTCTGAATTCTATTTTATATCTATTTGAATCAATTTTATATGTTGCGATTTACAAATTTCATGACTTTAAGGAAAAAAATGTTTTTAAAGTAAGACTTCAAGATGAAGAACAACAATAAAAGCGTTGTTCCCTTGCTTGTTTTTACCATGTATTTGTAGAGACTTTGTCTCATGTGCATTTACTCCATGTCCTTTTATTCACCATTTGCAAAGTAATATGTAAGTTTGTGGTTTAAACTCAATATTTAAGGATGAACAGAAAAATTAGGGTCCTCCAAAATATTAATTCAAATGTTCTCTTATAAAAGAGTTAAAATATTACGATACTAAAATTTCAGCAATTGTAGCAGAAATTGGGTATCAATAGTAGTGTTTAAGTCTGTGGTTTAAACTCTGTTTGAACATAACGAAAACATTTCCGGTTTTGTGAATTTTATTTCATGATATGCTTTTGAAGGAGTTTTATGTGTTGCGATAAATAAAGTTCATAAATTATAGCTTAATTAACGACAAAAAAGTAAAAGTCATAAGTACCTTTCAAATCTTATTAATGTTAAAATTCATGAAATATCGAAACACATAACTCCATCAGGAGACATCATGAGGTAAATTTTGAAAACTGAATTGTTTTGCTCAAGGTCTTCGGGTTTTTTTTTAATGCTAAAATTCGTGAAATTTGTATTTGAAGTTATATGCATCTCCTTCGAAAGGATATACAAAATCTTATCTTTTTTAAACTGAGGACTTAAAATCTTACGTTTCATTCCTTATATGTGATAAAATTCAGGAAATTTTCATAACGCAACAAATAAAACTTATCTGAAATATTAAATAATAATTTTTTCTAAAAATGTTTTGGTTATTTCCAAAGATTGGCTATAATATGCAGTTTTTATATATCGCAACATATGAAATATGTAAAAAAAAAAGGACGAAATCAACAAAATGTTCAAAAAAAAAATAATAATAATTAAAAGGTCAATTGTTCAGAGAACAATTGCAAGGTCTTTCACCAGTTTTCACCATGAATACATGTTTGTGTTTGATTTTGATGTCTACTTCAGTCAAAAATGTGATGTAAACAAAAGTNTTGAACTTAACTAGTCATTTTCATGGAATTTTGAACAAAATAATGTGTAACAGGAAAGTTTTGCACTGACCGGTGTATATGTAATGACTAAAATGAAGATTCATCAATAATTTTTTTATCCCATTTTTTAATTTTCATTCAATTGGAACAAAATAATGTATAAAAGGGAAGTTTTGCACTGACCGGTATATGTATAATGACTAAAATGAAAATTTATCAGTAATTTTTTTTATCACATTTTTACATTTTTACATAAGTAATTTTTTATTCCAATTTTTCATATGTATGGAATTTTAAACAAATAATGTGTAAAGAGAAATTTTTGCACTGACCGGTATACATGCTTTGTTTTGGTTCGTTTTAACCTGGATATGGGATGTTGTCTCCTTGACATTTACCCCATTTCCTCTATTTGACTAAAATGAAGATTCTTAAGTATTTTTTAAATCACATTTTTTTCATGTTCTTGAATTGCTAAGAACTATCAGATACATGTATTGATAATGACTTTCGATCTTACTAGGAATAATAAATCAACGCTCGGTGAGATTCGTTTCGCCGGTAATTTTTCAATTTACCTGTATCAGTCATCCGTCACCGATCATCCGTGCATAATTAAATAGATTTCTGTCTATTCGTCATCCGTCATGATTCAAGAGTCAAGAGTCGCATCATTCATTAGTCATCAGTTAATTTTACTATCCGTCAGCCGTCAAAAGTCATGATTCAGCGATCATTCAGCGATCACTCACCAGTCAACGATCAGTCAAAATGGAATGTTGACTGATCCAGGGACTGTAAGCTATACCAGCTTAAATCTATGATTTATATCGTTTTGATATCAAGGATAACCCAGCATGTAATTGTGGTGCCATTTGCGAAAATACATACAATTATTTTCTCGAATGCCTCCTTTATGATCACGTAAGACAAAATGTATTTTTAATGCTTAGAATTTATGGAAATGTCGACCTAGATATTATTTTGTATGGAAATGTTGATCTCACTTTAGAACAAAATAAGGAAACTTTTACAGCAATCCATAACTTTATCCAAATTAGCCATAGGTCTGACTGACTGTTGCAGATTGATTATTCCTTTCTGCTTTTCATCTTATTCTCCTTTTTGTCATTTCTTCTTGAAACTAAAGAGACATAAGTGGCCGAAAAGGCCATATATTTTACAAAAGGATATGGAGTAAATGAACATGAAACCATAACACATGAACATGAAACCATAACACATATGTTAACTCTACCTGCGATAATTTTAATGAGCTGTATGGCTATTTCGGAAATTAATTCCGAATAAAATATACAGGAATTAAATTTACAGTAACTTAAGTATTTAGTAATTTTTGTATTTACATTATAAACGTAAAATTAAAATAAGGTCAAACAAAGATTGCACTACCCCGCTCACCTTATTTGGACCCATACTAAAGTTTTGAAAATGTATATATAGAAATCACCAATAAAAATTCCATTTAAAATTAAAGATTTTTGCAGTTTTACTTTTGAATACAATTAAAATTACTGTAAGAAATTGAAGAAGATATGGTTGCTACAAAGAATTCCAAAAAATAACGGGTCTTTGAGAGTTTAATGAAATTAACCAAAACCAGAATCAAATATTTTTGCAGTCTTACTGTTGAAAACAATCACTGTTACTGTAAAGAATTGGAAAATGTATGGTTGCTATGTTGAATTCCCAATAAATACTGGTCTTTGAAGATTTCAGGAAATTCCCAAGAACAAGAGCAGATGAATTTTGCAAGCTTTCTATTGAAAACAATGTTTCGCTATGTAAGGAATTTAAAAGGTATGGTTGCTAGGTAGAATTCCAAAAAATAACAGGTCTTCGAGAATTTCAGGAAATTTACCAAAATAAGAATCAAAGTTTTTCGCAATCTGACAATTAAAAATANAATAATCTGAAGAAATACAATAAGGTCTTTACGACCAAGGTCGTGAAAGACCTTAATAATAATAATCAGAAGAATTACTATAAGGTCTTTCCGACTGGAGTCGGGAAAGACCTTAATAATAATCAGAAGAATAACAATAAGGTCTTTCACTTGTGGTGAAAGACCTTAATAAATAAATAAACGTTATTGTTTTGTTCATTTTTGAAGTCTTAGTTAAATCGCAACTTCTTTCTTATACACCTTATGTATGCTAAGATTCATTAAATTTGTGTATTTCATCATATATTACTCTTTCTAAGGATGTGATGAGAAAGATGGAAAAAGATCGAACTTAGCAGCAGACTAAAAATCTAAATATGAAAAAAAATCTCCAGTTGTTTGTTTAATTAAATAACTTGAAAATGCAAATCTGAAATGGTAAAATTTACAAATGTTTTACTGAACTCGCACAGTCGAGATCGAATCTAATTCCTCAGATGACTCGCGAATCAGCTATTCGTCCGCACCTACAAGCACCAGTCTATTTGATTACTATTATATATAACGCAAAAAAATACAAAAGAAAATTATAATTAAGCAATAAATAGGCAAAACGATTTTGATTGGTTTAATAAAATTCTGAAATGGGTTTCCGTTTCGGATTAGATGAACTGTCAACACTAATTGAGATTTCTGTTTTTCATGTCTCATTGGTTAAAACTATAATCTGCAATTCCGATTCCGATCGAAAACCCTTGGTTTCCAATTGAGTTCGTGATAAATATGAAAAAGAAAGGAAATGGGGTAAATGTCAAGGAGACAACATCCCATATCCAGGTTAAAACGACCCAAAACAAAGCATCTAGGGGTCACCGTACAGTCTTCAACACAGCGAGGAACCTCACACCTTATAGCAAGCCCTAAACGTCAATTACTTTGTAAAAAATACTACGTTTTCCGATAAGAAACTTCAAATTTTGTGTGCAATACCTGATTTTTCGCATTAAAACCCTAGTTTTGAGCGAAATACTAGGTATTCTGCATTTTTTTATCTGATAAATGTTACATGCGAACATACTCATCATTCTACGTCAAAACACCTAATTAAGCCCTTTTTTGCCCTTTTTCTGAAAGGGGTTAGGGCAAAATCCCGAAATAAAAAAAGCAAAACGGAAAACCGAAAAGCCACCAGGCATTCTACTAAAATTTGATAAAAATCCGTCAACTACAACCAAATTAATGCTTTCCACAGACGCCAACCCCGACAATGACGCCAGTGCCATAATTTTTACGGTAGTACGGTCGTAAAAAACGTAACATGTAAAAAAGGATCAAACTGAAACAACAATTTTTTTTAAAGAAATTTCTTAACAAGAAAATAGGCAATTTTAGATTCGTTTATTGAATTCCAAATTACATTCTATTAATTAACGATTTAAAGTCTAAAGATTTCAAAAAAAAAAAGCTATACAATTAAACTAATAAAATAATTAAACAATGATTTAATTCAATCTCTATACGCTGGTTTCGGTTTCGGTTTCGGATTCGGTTTCGACGATGAATAGTAAAAATGTCTAATTAATAAGAACAATTCTGTTATACATATTTTCTGAGCAAATAAAACCATCCAATAAGACGCCTTTCTGAATTCGCCAATTTATTCTTTAGACCTCACCATGAAGCATTTCAATCACATCTTAAAGATGCTAGAAATTTTCTTCAGAAAAAAGAATCCTTGAACCCTCTCGCATCCGACACAAAACGGTATTCCACACAACGATGGCACAGTATCGTGCAGAGAAATTTGGGAGAACGTACCTTTAAAGATCCTCGAACATGTGGCTGACATAAGGATTCAAACGCAACAATTTTGCATTCAATGAAAAGCACTTTCTACGTGTACATGGCACAGCTAAGGGTAATTAAATGGCACTATTATACATGTGCAAAGATTTTTTTTAGGGAAACGTGAAAAAGAATGCATACAATCATCCATAATCCCGTTTCTTGGTTCCGATTCATAGATGATGTTGATTTGAAATGGACTGAGTCTGAAGAACGACGTGTACTCGATGTTCCCTCCATCAATTTTACATATGAAACATAAAAACAAAAGCAGATACTGAAAATATACTGCAAGCCCAATAAACACCAGTACCTTTCTCCGAAAAGGTGCAATCCAAGACATTGCACCAAGAGCAAACCATACAACCAGGCTCTTGGAATTAAGCGCATTTCGTCATCGCAACATAGCTTGCAGAGACAACTTATACATGTAATGTGTGTGGGAACCGAACAGTCAGAATAGAATGAAAAATCTTAGGACAATGGCAACATCATACAAAGAAACAAAGACATAAGATGAGTAATGCATGTAAAAGAAATATTGAGATTCACATTATCATGAAAAGATGAACAACACGGACTGAATAAAACCCATGGGTGAGATCTGGTTTACCGTTAGAGTAGGTACCTCCTGCTTAATATAAGACAACCGCCGTGTTGAACATGTCTCATTTGCCACCTTTAAGTCTATTTACTCAGTGCTACTGAAATGCACAAGACAGTGAAAAAACGATCATCCAAGTAGTAAGTAAAAAATAATCTTTCACTACAGTTCGGACGAAGACGTCTAAATTTTTCAAAAAGGAGTGAATATTAGTCTTCATTGAAATTGAAGTCGTCCCTTTTATCGTAAATTTTAGAACTGATATGAACATTTGTGTAAAATTCAAAATCAGGTCCAAGGAAGATAAAATGCAGTAACATGGGATTATAAGCGTTATATTCTCGCATTTATAATGTTATATTTATGGGGTAAAAAGTCTAGTTTAAGTTATGGTTGGATGTGAAAAAATAAGTCGAAAGCGGTTGGCGTTGAGATGACATGACTAAAACAAGCAGACTTATTTTATTTTTTTTTCATGCTTTATAGTTCTTAATTATACGTCCATTCTTCGGTTTTGTGTCATACGAGAACGATAGCCTAAACATTACATTAACATCGATGATGAATTCGTCCACAAAGCGGGTAAAACAGCGTTCATGCATGGAAGTTTAAACCACACATACTGAGACGAAGGCTGCAAACGCTAAAAAGGAAGTTCCAATGATTTCTTTTATGTGTATTTGAAAAATGTTACTTATATTTCATGAGTTTAAAGTAGACATAGTCAAATATGGAAAAAGTGCAGATTAAATCAATACAGGTTGGATGAAAATTATATAGGAAAAATTGGTTGGATGCAACACCTTTGCGTTTAAGGCCATAATAATAAAACAAATACTAAATTTTATCTCTGCAGACTCTTTTCTTCAGCATATAAGATAATAGATTTTGACTTGTTAGGTTTCTTTTAAATGACAGCTTGTATAACTTAATATTGATAAAAATGTATAACTCGCCAATTTGTTTAAAGTTTAAAGAACGTCGGATGAGAACCTCGGATATTTTAAGTCCTTAGTATTTTCAGAGACGTATGGATACTTTATGTCTCTGGTATTTAGAATTACACCAAATTTATTGATAAAAAAGGTTTAAGTTAGTGAGAACCGAACCGTCAATCAAAAGAACAAACAATGAAATGCGTATTTTAATATTCACGAATTGAATGCACTATTTTTTAGTTTTATAAAAGAAGTGAATCCATTGTTTTTTTAGTTGTATTGATTTCTTACCATTATTAGAAAACTGGACGAAAACCCGTGCTACCCTTCGGGTGTGCTGAGAAAGATCGACAATCAAAAACACAGCAACTTGTTCGTTAAAGCTGAGACCGAGACATATTTTCGTAAATTGTCTCTTGGCATTCATTTACACGCAAAAAAATCTACAGAACATTGGATTCAGTATTATTCCATCAATGCAGTTAATAACCTAATATTTTTTCTGGCGGCGCGTAAGCCGAGCTGAAAATGGATATTTGAGACACTTAGACCTCTAATTTATCACCCAATACCATTTCTTCAAACAATCCGGTTTTCTGACTTTGAATGCAATCATTCAAGATATTTTTATTACACACATGATATCTGGTACTGATAATAAGATAACGAGGGAACTGGAAATTTACTTTCTGCATATGCGCATTTCGACAACTAATGTCTCTTCAGTGCAAATCAAATCAAAACATTTGCAAGGACGAAATTCTCCTTTCGATATTGCAGGTTTCCGAATGAAATCGTTTTTTTATTGGGTGCAGTACGTAAGTACTGTCTACTGATTGATTAATGCTTTCGGGACTAACAGTCCAAGTGAAGAGTGCTTTATGTAACGACAGTAAATCATGAACTTACACAATTAAAATTTGGACGTCATTGCTAGGATTCAAAATAAGTATCACACACATGATTGCATTAGAATAAGATCGATAAATTGTTTCTTTGACCTGAGATGCCATTCATGATTAAACAAGTGAATGTGTCTACAATATAAGGCAATAAAAAATCACTATCACATGCCCCGCTGACTAATTAATCCCAGTAGCCCATTTCAAAAAGTGTTGTTATCCTTTCCTGAATTTTAACTCTCCCTTCAAACACTCTTCGCTTCCGGTTATCACTCGTACGGTTGGCAAAAACCCTGAATACATTTTAGTTTTGTCAAAATTAGTGCAGTGTCACAGTAAGCAATGACATGGTAATCTAAATATGAACAGTTGTATAAACTGTGTTAAGGATGAACAACACTTGAGGTGTTGCGTTGATAACCGGAACTGTTTATTTATATTTAAATGTCGAAACCAAAGGGCGGACCAAATGATTTTTTGAAAAAGCCTAAAGATAACTTGGCCTAATTCCATCGGGCATGAGAGTTCCCGGTCACTGAACTGAGATGGAATCATGAGTCCATTAACATGTGATTGCAATAAAAATAGAAGAAAAAAAAAATTTTTTACCAGTCACTAAAGCATGAAATGTAAATCAAAGAGACAATCTGCAAAATAACAAGAAAACTCTGCAGTTACTTTGTATATCAAAGATTTACCCATTGACCAACTTTCATTTTTGTAACATTTATAGTTTCTGAGAAAAGGACCTAGCATTTCCTAGTGTCTTTCAAGCTTAAGATGTAGGTCGAAGTGACAGAAAAAAGAAGGGAAACGGGGAATTTGCCAAAGAGACAACGACCCAAAGGGGAATAATAACAATTCAAAACCACCATAAGATCTTCAATGAACGGTGAGAAAACCCCACACCCAACGGCAGGTCGGAGTCGGCCCCTGAACAAAGAGCAATCAAGTCCAGCGAAATAAACATCATCCTAGACTCCTATAGACATAAACTAAACTAACTAGAAAAAGGACAAGACACACAAAGGCTTAATAAATTCCTGACATAGGACAGGCGCAAACCTGCTGCGGCGGGGTTAAACTAGTTTTATTGGATCCAAACCTTCCAGGTCTGAAAATGTATCCCACAAAAGATTATGCCAAATTTCAAGTTTGTATCATTTACTCTTGTAGAGAAAAGCTTGCCAACACCTGTGACGGAATGAATGACGGACCTTGGTAAATCAGTATGCCCCCTCCTCCTTCGGATCAGTGGTAAAAAATTCAGCGATAAATGGGAAATCTGCCTTTTTGGAAGCAGTGTATAACTACATTGTACATGCATGGAAATTTGAAAGACGTTACAATTGAAAGATATTGAGTATGCGCATGGGTTAAAGTGAATACAAATACATGATAAAATCCAGCAATAGACGAATTTCCAATTTCATTTTATGAATGAATTGCCCCGATTGACCTGAGGTCAGTCGGAGTAAATTGCGTCACGTAACATTATGACGTCCGAAAATTTATATTGTGACGTCAAATTTTTCCGGGAAAATTCACCAATTGGAAACTCGTCTATTGAACAACGTTTTTATTGTTCTTCATCTTGAAATTACCATGAGGCTTTCAGCAATGACCTTATAAATAACAAAATTACAGAACAGAGTTCTAAAGAGCCGAAGTCCATGCGACAAAAAGCCAAATCGGGTGGAAACTTTGAAGGTTCTCGTTTGGTTTTAAGAATTTCTCACATCCAACCAAAATTGTATTGTCCCATTTGAATCCAACCATGAAGGGATTTAATCCAAGGTTTTATATGTTTTCATTTTTGGTTGTATTAAATAAAGGTTATTGAGGCTGAAAACCGACTTTAATGTTTTCAAATCTACCTTTAACGTAAATTAAATGACTTAAAATACCGGATTCTGGGCAATGTAAACGAATAAGACATATAAACAAAACAACGGTAGCAGTATTTCATATGATTTGCAACAAAAACAAGATAGTCTTTTGCAAAAAATCAACGCGGCCGAACAAAGCCTTTGACGATAGCTAACGAAAGGGCATATTCATTTAAGTGAAATATACTTTGTATGAGAGACTTTAAGATCTTTATTTACCTTGACGTGTGATGTTGTTGTGTTTTTCCTCGCGTCTGACCGGAAATAGCATTATTTTATTGCATCCATCCACTTTATACCCCGTGATATTACAGTCTTTTGCATCTTAATCGTAACTACTTTTAAGACGTTGATATGGATCAACTCACACGATATTATATAGAATAAGTAATAATGAATTAACTGCAGTAAAGTGTAAAATAATTTGAAACGTCGCCTTTTATACCATCAATGAAACGGTAATAAAATTCATAAATGTTAAATCGCGTCAATGGTTCCATCCCTTACTGAAGTTCATAGTAGCGAGGGTTAAATGTAGGGTTTATTTACTTTGTTAGCTCATAGAAGTTCCTGCAAATAACTGGACTCATGACTTCAGTATGTTTTATGTACGAGTGTGTTTGTGTGTTTTCTTTTTTTTTTATTTATTTATTTTTGCAACATTACCTTTTCGTAATTAATGATAAAATTACCCTTAAAAATTTAAGAAAACATCTATTATTTTGAAATTCGTAAAGTCGTTTATTCTGGCAGTTGCAGTTGCCTTTTTGACTTGGTCGGGTTTTTTTTATATAAGGTCTATTTTCATGATTGTAATATTGTTTAATCTCACGGACCTGTACCCTTTAACATGTTTAATACATACCAAAGTATCATCTTTTTCTTTTGTTTGTGGAAATTGTTTATCATATTTAGGTATATGTTATTCTTTGATGTGAATGTTGTAAGAAAATTCAATTCAAACACTGATTTTTGTTTACATTGTTGGATCTCACTTTAAACCGGGAAGATAATAGTGATTAAAAACATATATTTGACTACTCCCTATCACCTTTAATTAGCTTCCATTCTTTGTTAGCTCTTAAACAAACTATGCCATCAAAGATCTTGCAAATAACTGGACCCACGACTTCAGTGTGCGTTTTTTATCATTCTTGCCAAAGTTAATGATAGTATGGGCCCTATAGATTAAGAAAAAATCTATTATTCTGAAGATCATTAAGTCGTGGTTTATTTTGGCAGTTGCAGTTGCCTGTTTGACTTGGCCGTTTTTTATTTATAAGGACTTTTTCATGATTGAAATATTGTTTAATCTCACGGACCTTTACTCTTTAACATGTCTAATACATACCAAAGCATCATCTTTTTCTTTTGTTAGTGAAAAATCGTTTGCCATATTTTGATATAAGCTATTCTTTGATGTGAACGTGATAAGAAAAATTCAGTGCAAATACGTTTTTTTAGATTCTTTGAATTGGAAATAAACTTGCATGATATTAATGAATGAAAAAATTTCATTTTACTTGACACATATTATAATTATAATTATAACTAGATTTGCAATTGCAAGCAATAGCTGATGTCGCCCCTGGCAGCCAATTCGATGATTCCATTTTGTTCGCAGCGTCAAAATCTACCTAGAAATCAATTTTCGTTGAAATCGGACAAAGTTGAAATTTTGACGTAAAATGGCGGCCATCTTTGAAATGGCGGCCATTTTGAAAATTTTTTACCGTCAGACATAACTTCACATGGTGCTCCAACTATGTGCCAAGTATCAAGTAATTCTGTTCAGGCATCTCTGAGAACTCGCGTGGACAAAAATTATTGGAAGTAAAATAATAATAATTAAAAGGTCAATTGTTCAGAGAACAATTGCAAGGTCTTTCACCAGTTTTCACCATGATTTCAGGAAAGTCACAACCGGTTTATAATTGCATTTATTTCCTTTTCTCCCGTACATTTGATCACCTATTTTTACTGTTGTAAAGATTTTACGGAAAAAACCCTAAAAATTGGCTATGACCTTGACCTCTGACCTTGATGACCTTTGACCTTGTGCTCAAATTGAAGGTCTCTTCCTACTGATTAATTTGATATGTTACTTGACTATACTATCTATAACGGTTTAAAAATTATTATAAATATTCCTTTTCCGAAACGCGTCAAGAGCAATAACTCTTAAGAGAGTCACCGGAGAGTTTCAGTCCAAATGAAACAAATAGAGCCCTTGACATGTTGAACATTTTTGCTGATATAGTTTTCCACCTATCTATTATAGTTTCTGAGTTTATCCCCTAACAAGGTCAGAGGTCAAGGTCAAAGGTCACCGATGACCTTCAACCTGGTACTCAAATTGAAGGTCTTTTGATACTGATCACTTTAAACATATATGTTTACTATATTATCTGTAAGTGTTTAAAAGTTATTCGCGAAAAAACGATTTACCGAAAAGCGTCAAGGGCTATAACTCAAAAACGGTTGTTCGCAGAGTTTCGCACCTATTGAATAAAATTGAGATAATAATGAGAGGAGTATTTTTCCAATATAATGTTTTCAGAAATTTTTTATCGTTTCCGAGATATCGCGATAACAAAATTTCGAATGGTGGCCATTTTGAAAATGGCGGACGAAAATTTTTTTTTGACCAACCAGAAATATAGATCTTAATGAGAGGAGTATTTTTGCAACACAGTGTTTTCATAAATTTTTTTATTGTTTCCGAGATATCACGATAACAAAATTTCGAATGGCGGCCATTTTGAAAATGGCGGACGAAAATTTTTTTTTGAACAACCAGAAATGTAGATCTTTATAAGAGGAGTATTTTTGCAACACAATGTTTTCATAAATTTTTTATCGTTTCCGAGATATGGCGAGAACAAAATTTCTAATGGCGGCCATTTTGAAAATGGCGGACGAAAATTTTTTTTTGACCACCCATAAATAAAGATCTTTATGAGAGGAGTATTTTTGCAACACAATGTTTTCATAAATTTTTTATCTTTTCCGAGATATCGCGATAACAAAATTTCGAATGGCGGCCATTTTGAAAATGGCGGACGAAAATTTTTTTTTGACCAACCAGAAATGTAGATCTTTATGAGAGGAGTATTTTTGCAACACAATGTTTTCATAAATTTTTATCATTTCCCAGATATCGCGATAACAAAATTTCGAATGGCAGCCATTTTGAAAATGGCGGACGAAAATTTTTTTTTGGCCAACCATAAATGAAGATCTTAATGAGAGGAGTATTTTTGCTTCACAATGTTTTCATAAATTTTTTATCGTTTCCGAGATATCGCGATCACAAAATTTCGAATGGCATTTTGAAAATGGCGGACGAAATTTTTTTTTTTTACCACAGATTTGTAATCAGGACCATTAAGGCTACCTGGAAACCAAATTTTATCAAAATCGGATAACTTTCAGAAATTTGCATATTTAGGGGTCAAAAACGCGTAACCGGGGTCGCGACCCAAAATTTTTTTTTCGCATAACGAAACATCCTGAGGATGAATCCAACATTTTCCCCACATCAGAATTTTGATATCCGTTACGGTTACGGCGCAAACATGATAACAAGGTTTTCGGTCTTCGGGGAGATAACTCCGTTAATAAAAATAGATCGGTTTCACAGGGTCAGTGGCTTCGACCCCTCACTAAGCCGAATAATATGACCAAGTATCGAATTGATATGTCGCGACACTTTTACTCTTTTGGCCGCGGAAAAAAAGGAATAATAATAATAATCAGAAGAAATACAGTAAGGTCTTTCACATGTGGTGAAAGACCTTAATAATAACAAGATATAACTGTGTTCGCAAGCGAAACACAAAAGTCTCCCAAACGAACTCCCATATCGGATTCCTGGGATTATAAAACCCCCTTTCAAAAAAAATTTAAGCAGGGGTTCCCCTTATTACCTAACTAATACATATAGCTGTAATAGGAAAAAAAATCAAAATTTCATTTTCCCATAGGGTTAACATGGAGGACCCCACCCCTATTTGAGCCCCCCAAAAGTACCCTTAATGGACCCCTATCTGAAAAATTTTTAGATGTTGCACAACTAGATATATGGGGCTAATATCCTACAAAGTTAGAAAGCTTTAGGTCAAATGGTCTCTGAGATCTGTTTCGGACAAGTTCATGCGGACGAGAATAAAGAAAGAAGAATAATAATAAGAAACGCAACAAAAACAATAAGTCTCCCAAACTTCGTTTGGGAGACTTAATAACGAGTGATGATATGCAGGGTTCTCCATAGGCGGTTATAGCCGGCTTCCCCGACCAGCTATATTTCAAAGCCGACCAGCTTTCAAATTTGAAAGCCGGTCGGCAAAATCGGATATTTTACACATCCTTATTCATATGGTACCTAATATTTGTCAATGATAAATTATTTACAGGTAATTTGTCAATGATTAAATAATTGGACGCATTTCAATTGGGCGGATTTTCAAATTTCCATTATTTTCAATCGGGCGTTTTTTAGTTTTGCAATTGGGCGGAGAGGCTTTACAAGTAAAACAAGAATTGAAATAAAGTAATTTTACAAAAAAGAGAAAAATATATCAAAAACATTTTATCTTTTTGTCACTGATTGAGAGTTGCATCTAATCATCCTACATGCCTTTTGTGATTTTTTTTATTGTCCCGGGCGCTCTCAGTCTCTGGCCTTTTCATTAGTATGATCCTAATCTACTATTTGAAATTATTGATAGCAGAACGAAGTTCACCCTACACATGTAATCACTTGTTTAAGTATCATCAGGGACGGCATATCAATGACAGAAACGATGAGACAAATTTAACATTGCGTTTATAAAATGCGATAAAGATCTATCCCATTCATTTGATAATTTTTGAACTTCAATTCTGAAGAAATATACGCAAAACAGCAAAAATATCAAGTTACTGGGAAAAAATATACAAACTTGAGATGGATATAATGATACACTATTTTGCCTTGCTAAGTGTATTTGGTTTTTAAACAATCGTTTCATTATATATTTATATTCATATCACAAATTATCCGCCTACTTGAAAAAAAAGTAAAATCCACCCAGTTGCAAATTATTTTCTGCCCAATTGAAAAACTATTTCCGCCCAATTGAAATACAAATCCGCCTAATTGAAAAACTACCAAATAATTACAGGTAATTAACATAGTGTACATGGTGTAAGATCATAGCCTCCGGGAACAATGCCTTAATAATTTCCGGTTGTCAACAGTTACCTATGCACGTGGTCAAATTGATATGTGACATGTGCAAACCTAATTAAGGAATAAAGAACATATAGTTCATACATTTGTAAGAGAGACTGTGATATTTGTGTATAAATACAGCCCTAAAATTCATAAATCAAGATTGAAAACAAGCCTAGTTTGATAAAATTTTCACATGGATCAATAACGCAAATTACAATGTTGAGTTACATCCCCTTGTAATGTGATAAAAATATGCATTTAGGACCTCTTGAATGATATTTTCCAGAAAAATTGTATACAAATGCTTCAGGGATAAACAGTTGAACACTTTTTCACTAAAAACTCTGCAAAACGTTGTAAATTCAAAATTTTTATTATACTAATCTGACAAAAGTTCGAAATACTTATTTCTGTTCACTTCTATTGTATGGAATCTTCAAAACATTGAAAAATCATATCTCAACAGCAAATCAGATTGGAAATGAGTTCGCGTGGACGTTTAAATGGACAATATGACATTGATGATTCTCCTCAGTGAAGGTTTAAATGAAAAGTTTTGAGGGGTCATTGTACATTTACTTGATTTAAATTGCTGTTGGGGAAAATATGGAATATAGTGTTTCTAGAGCAAACAGCAAAAGGACTAAAAGAGCTCAGTTTTTTAATAAACTTGTTGCTAAATCTTAGTTTTTAAGAAGGGTTGCTATGGATATGAAAACAATAAAATTATCACTTAAAAATATTACAAAAAGTGGAAATCTTGATTTAAATAGTAAAGACATGTCAGTACTTTCCGCGCATTGACTACGCCGCGCTTTAACTTACACTAGAAAAGTCAGCACTGTAAAACAACCGGCTATAACTGGGCATCTATGGAAAACCCTGATATGTTTGCATGCAAACACAAGTCACCCAAACCAGATTCCATTCCCAATTGCTGTGTTGTATATTTATCACCAATGATTGTAATAATGTGTTCTAAAATAGTTGTTTCTATTCCTTGTGTAAGAACTAGTGTCGTAAACTCATTATCTTTTCGTCCATCAGTGTTAGTAGTACTTTGATTAACACTTAACAGGTTAAAACTTTATAAGTATATGTACTGAATTGCATCAGAAAGGAAGTTGCGTCATAATGGTTTTATTATTGATTCATTGATGAAACCAACATTCAAAGCTTAATATGTACATTTATTGATACTGTAACGTTAAATAAAGGTTTAGGGCTGTGACCTTGCTTGACCCCATTTTGAAGGTCCAGACTTCCTGAACATTTTGTACATGAATGTCTTTTATTATCTTCAATGGTATTTGATCTATAAGCAAAAAACGCAAATTCGGACATCAAAATCGGTTTTCGGTTCATAAAACGAAAACGGTTGGTCCGATAATTTTGGACCCTACGTAACAAATATAGGTCTTAACAAGACACACATTTTTGCCTTTACATTTTATCAGCTATCTATTACGGTTTATGAGTTATTACAAAAACAAGGTCTAGGGTCAAAGTTCAAAGTGACCAATGACCTTTGACCTTGGAATTTTTAAATGTAACACATATCACCTAAGTTGAATGGAAAAGGTTCCAGGTTTCTATGTCTTACCGTTTTCGAGAAAAAAAAGGTGACGAAACTTTCAAGGGGCATAACTCTTGAACGGTGCATCATAGAATTTCGGTCTAAATGTAACAAAGGTCCGTCATGACCTAATAAACATTTTTGCCATAACAATTAATCAGCTATCATTTACAGTTTTCGAGATATTCCAATCACAAGATTTGAGGTCAAAGTTCAAAGTTACCAATGACCGTGGTCATTTTTGAAATTCAAAGACCTTCTTGTACATCTTGGGGTGGTTGTCTACATTGATGCCATGTTTCATTAAGTTTGGAATACCCATCTCTGAGATAATGTTTGGACAAACTTTGAAAAATCCATTGAGGAATAATAATAATAACTAGATTTGCAATTGCAAGCAATAGCTGATGTCGCCCCTGACAGCCAATTTGATGATTCCAGCTTGTTCGCAGCATCAAAATCTACCTAGAAATCAAATTTCGTTGAAATCGGACAAACTTGAATTTTTCATGTATTTTGGCAGCCATCTTGGAAAAGGCGGCCATGTTGAAAAAAATTTTCCTTGCATACCCACCTCCAGATAGTGATCCAACTTTGTACCAAGTATGGATGAATTCTGTCAAAGCATGATTGAGAAAATTTCAATTTTTGTGAAAATTTGACGAATTTCGAATTTTTCGTATTTTGGTAGCCATCTTGAAAATGGCGGCTGCTTTGAAAAAAATTTTCCTTCCATGCACCCCTCCAGATAGTGATCCAATTTTGTACCAAATATGAATGATATCTGTCCAGGCATCTTTGAGAAAAAAGGCGGACAAAAATGCTTGGAAGAAAGAAAGAATAATGAAAAATAATAATAATAATAACTAGATTTGCAATTGCAAGCAATAGCTGATGTCGCCCCTGACAGCCAATTAGATGATTCCAGCTTGTTCGCAGCATCAAAATCTACCTAGAAATCAATTTTTCGTCGGAAATTCATTCATCATCCAATTCTGAGCACTTTGATTTTCCGGTCTTTTTTTGCCGTTTCCATGGCAACCGGTGCCATATTGAAGTCTTGGACATTGGAAACATTTCCCCCATGTCCTAAGTAACCTTTCTGTAAATTTTCATCCAATTCTGAGCACTTTGATTTTCCCATCTTTTTCGCCGTTTCCATGGCAACCGGTGCCATTTTGAAGTCTTGGACATCAGAAATCTTCCCCCCATGTCCTGAGCAACCTTTCTGTAAATTTTCATCGAATTCTGAGTACTTTGATTTTCACGCCTTTTTTGTCGTTTCCATGGCAACCGGTGCCATACTGAAGTCTTGGACATCGGAAACCTTTCCCCCATGTCCTAAGCAACTTTTCTGTAAATTTTCATTCAATTCTGAGCACTTTGATTTTCCCGCCTTTTTTGCCGTTTCCATGGCAACCGGTGCCATTTTGAAAATTTTTGGTGATGCATGCACATCTTCTAATGGTGGTCCAACTTTGTGCCTAGCATGAATGAATTCTGTCCAGGCATCTTTGAGAAAATGCGTGGACAAAAATCCTTGGAAGAAAGAAAGAAAGAAAGAAAGAAAGAATAACAAGTGATAACTGTGTTCGCAAGCGAAACACAAAAGTCTCCCAAACGAACTCCCATATCAGATTTCAAGGCATTATGAGACTCCCTCCAGAAAAAAATTTGGGCAGGAGTTCCCCTAAATAATATTTGTAATACATATTTCTCAAAATTCCTTCTTTTTTTATCAGAAAACCAGATTTTTTCAAAACAATTTAAATATTGTTTTGTTTCTATGGCAACCAAATGCTCTTTGTCCATCACACCCAATTTCAGACCTTTTTCCAAAGAAATTTTGGGCAGGGGTTCCCCTTATAACCTATGTAATATACATTTCTCAAAATTCCTTCTTTTTTATCAGAAAACCCATTTTTTCCAAAAAAAAAAGATATGGGTTCTGGTTTTGTTTCTATGGCACCCAAATGCTCTTTTGTCATTTCTCACAATTTTAGACCATTTCCCCCGAAAAATTTGGGCAGGGGTTCCCCTTAATACCTTTTGTAATACACATTTCTCAAAATTCCTTCTTTTTTATCAAAACACCAGATAAACAAAAAAATAAGTGTATGATTTTGTTTCCATGGTAACCAAATGCTCTTTTGACCATAACTTTCAATTTTAGACCCTTTCAAAAAAAAAAAAAAAAAAATTGGGCAGGGGTTCCCCTTATAAGCTATGTAATACATATTTCTAAAAATTCCTTCTTTTTTTATCAGAAAACCTGATTTTTCCCAAAAAATAAGGTTCTGATTTTGTTTCCATGGCAACCAAATGCTCTTTTGTACATTACACATAATTTCAGACACTTTCCCAAAAAAATTTGGGCAGGGGTTCCCCTTAATACCTTTGTAATTCATATTTCTCAAAATTTCTTCTTTTTTATAAAAAAAACCTGATTTTTATAAAAAAAAATAAATCTCTGGTTTTGTTTCCATGGCAACCAAATGCTCTTTTCAACTTCATCCAATTTTAGACCTCTTTCCAAAGAAAATTTGGGCAGGGGTTCCCCTTATAAGCTATGTAATACATATTTCTCAAAATTCCTTCTTTTTTATCAGAAAACCTGATTTTTCCAAAAAATAAGGTTATGGTTTTGTTTCCATGGCAACCAAATGCTCTTTTGTCATTACACATAATTTCAGTCACTTTCCCAAAAAAAATTTGGGCAGGGGTTCCCCTTAATACCTTTTGTAATACATATTTCTCAAAATTCCTTCTATTTTATCAAAAAACTTAATTTTTCCAAAAAAATAAGGCTCTGCTTTTGTTTCCATGGCAACCAAATGCTCTTTTGTCCATTACACATAATTTCAGACACTTTCCCCAAAAAAATTGGGCAGGGGTTCCCCTTAATACCTTTGTAATACATATTTCTCAAAATTCCTTCTTTTTTATCAAAAAACCTGATTTTTATAAAAAAGTAAATCTCTGGTTTTGTTTCCATGGCAACCAAATGCTCTTTGTCCATTTCATCCAATTTTAGACCTCTTTCCAAAGAAAAATTGGGCAGGGGTTTCCCTTAAAACCTATGTAATACATATTTCTCAAAATTCGTTCTTTTTTTATTAGAAAACCCAAATTTTCCAAACAAAAAAGTTTCTGGTTTTGTTTCCATGGCAACCAAATCAATGCTCTTTTGTCATTACACATAATTTCAGACACTTTCTCCAAAAAAATTTGGGCAGGGGTTCCCCTTATAACCTATATAATGCATATTTCCCAAAATTCCTTCTTTTTTATCAGAAAACCCTATTTTTCAAATAAAAAAAATAAATAAATAAATAAATAAAAAAAATAAATAAAGTTCTGGTTTTGTTTCCATGGCAAGCAAATTCTCTTTCGTCATTAGGCACAATTTCAGACCCCCAAAAAAATTGGGCAGGGGTTCCCCTTATAAGCTATGTAATGCATATTTCTCAAAATTCCTTCTTTTTAATCAGAAAACCGGATTTTCCAAAAAAAAGTTTCTGGTTTTGTTTCCATGGCAACCTAATGCTTTTTTGTCCATATAAGCCAATTCCAGACCTCCTTCCATAGAATTGGATAGGGGTTCACCTTATAACATATTTAATATGTATTGCTGTAATCAAAATATACTCATTAGCAAAAACTACTATTTTCTCAAAATTTCCATTATTTGGTTTGGTTTCCATGACAACCGAAATTATTTTGAAATTTCCAATGGTGTAGTACCCTTTCTTACATTACAAACACCTTTCCTATGAAGTTTCATGTAGCTAGTATTAAAAGTTTTTGAGATACTGTGAGAAATAAGTTGAAAAATATCTAAAATTTCATTTTCCCATAGGGTTAACATTGGCGACCCCACTCCTTTTTGAGCCCCCCAAATGAACCCTTAATGAACCCTCTTTGGAAAAATTTTTGCTTTATGCACAACTAGATACATGGGGCCAACATCCTACAAAGTTTGGAAGTTCTAGGTGTAATGGTCTCTGAGATCTGGTTCGGACAAGTTCATGGAGACGAGAAGAAAGAAAGAAATCGGAATAATAATAAGAAACGCAACAAAAACAATAAGTCTCCCAAACTTCGTTTGGGAGACTTAATAATAACAAAGAAACGGACCAAAAACAATATGTCGTCCCGACTACGTCTGGGGCGACATAATAACAAAGAAACGGACCAAAAACAATATGTCGTCCCGACTACGTCAGGGGCGACATAATAAAAACAATAAGTCACCAAGCTTCGTTTGGGTGACTTAATAATAAAAAAACAATAATAATAACAAAGAAACGGAACAATAACAATATGTCTCCCCGACTACGTCTGGGGCGACATAATTAGTATTATTATGATTAAATGAATAAACATGATAAAAGCTGTACATAATATTGAACAAAAGGCCAAATATGAAAACCTCTTTGAAATCGATATAAAGTTATTGATCTTAATTACAATTTTTAGACAAAGCAAGACAGAGATGTTTAATAAGAGTAACTGTCCAAAAATCAGCAACAAACATTTTCCAAGACAAAACATGTTAACAGGCAAAAACAAACTAAAAAATAATATACTTATTTTTTAATGATTTAAGATACAAAGTAAATGCATATTTATCAGATGTTGGGATGTCCATTAGTAAGATTATACAGTGGAAATAACAGTAAACACCCTACAATGGCCGAATATTACAATCACATGACACAATCATAAGGGGAATCGCACCAGACAAAACACACACAAAAGACAAACGTAAATATCAATAGGTAGGAAAAGCTAGCGGTAGGGTTAAAGGTACCCAAACCTCCCCTTTCTCTATCCCGTTTCTTTATAGTATAATAAACATACAAATAAAACCCAATACATGTAGACTAATTACTCTATGACCACTATTTTGGAAATGAAAAGAATATGACAAAAGGTAATATCGATAGACGGGTGAAGAAATGTTCGCCGCTAAACTACCGGCTAGCTCAAAGAACCTATAGTCTGCTGGTAAAACACTGTCGCACTACGGAAGACGTTATATTAAGAAAAAATGAATGGAAACCAAGTACAAATGTTACAATCAAGTTTCTCAGTTCTTCATGTGGAGATATTTTTGTCGTATTTGCCTTGGTTAACAACTATGCATTAATGTCCATGGTTACTAGACATTGTCTAGTGCTTTTGCAGTTACGCTGATGTGGGCTGAATGACTCTTCAAACAGTAACAAAGTGCAGTTTAAGATTGTTCTTTTTACTGACAGCAGGACTAGGAAGCGAATTGTTGAATACTGTAGACCTGGATTCTTTCTGGGGAAATTTGATTTGAAATTGAAAGTCAAATCATTTTTCAGACAAAATAAAGTCAAATGAAACCGAAAATCGATTTTATGTTGAAACATTCAAAATTTAAATTTATAAAAAAAAATTTGTTATTTTTACCAAACTGTAAATATGATGTAAGATATCTATCACCCTCTACATTATAGCAACACATACTAGGGAAAGTAAGGTCATAGTTAAGTAAATAACTGTGCTATGATCAACTCTTTTGAAAACGATTTTATCCTAGCCTATCTGGAATACTCAATGACAAGTTCTTGACTTCAGAAGAGGGGGTTAGTCACACTGTCAATGCTATTTTGTTGGTGCTTTCTGTGTTGTTTTGACTATAATACTGTTTTTTTTTAGCTTGGTTTTTTTGTTGATGATATTTATGATACAGATTGTTCTTGTAATTTCTGTGCACTAAGAAATATATATTTTTGTTTTTATTCGTATTATACTTTATGGAAACTGGACAGATAAAGGGGATGTATGGGTACCCATTAACCGGTTTAAACCCACGGCATGCTTTCGCTAGTGCCGGTACCAAGTCCGGCTGCCCCGAGTACCTATCGTTGTATACGTTTGTCTTTCGTCTTAGACGTGCTATTCCTGTGAAGTTCCCTGACAGATAGTGGCATATAAGTATAATTTTTAGCCATTGTAGGTGTTCCCTCTTATCCATCTTTTTTAAATTTCATATTGGTCTTGTTTGAAAGTCAGAGATATAAAATGTTCAATAAATTTTATTCGGTCATGTCTTAGCACTAGAAAATGAAATTTACATTATCAGCACCTAAACAGATCTTTCAGCTCCTGAGTTTAGCTGACCTTGCGAGAAGCAGAACATGCTTTACCTTCCAAAAGACCTGACGATGATACCTCCACAGTTTCTAAGAGTTTATCTCTGCTTATTTTGCGGCGTCTTGTTCGTCTGCTTCGTCATTATTTTTTTTTGCTTTGGCATTATCATGTTGTTTTAAATTGTGTTAAATCTGAATATTCGTTTTTTTTTCGTTTTGTTTCTTGATAATCTTTCCTTTCTCTATTTTACTTCAGTACTCGTTTGCAGATGCTTTGATCAGTGAAATCATGGCTGTCACTGCAAAATGTTTCAAAGTCTCAAACATTGTGACCATAAACAAAACAAAATCAGCTACAGGAATTATGATTGATATCATTCAAAGAATTAAAAGAATCATTAGAGATAAGTTGTACATTTCATCGATATATATATTATATATACATTTATTTAAATTCCCTTTGCCTTTGCACTCTATTAAAAGGACTAATTATAAAGTTGTTTCGAGTTGTTCCAATATATTTTGGGTGATATCATAAATGCTCACTTTTAATTGTGTATGTCGTTCGGAATCCCTCATTTCTCTCTATATGATATCCGTCCCTTGCATAGCAATAAATGTTATATCTACAGAAAATTATTGGTGACTTCGACATTTGTTTATTGCTTTGCACTCTTTCCTACAAATTTGTTTGAAATCTGAATGTCGTATGCTGTACATTTTATCTTTAATTTCAACATAATGTTTGAATGTTATTCAAGAATTTGTGATGCTAAAGAAATTACGAATATGCCCCTTGGTCTAAGATATGTGGAAAAAATGCAAACAGGATACAGATAATAACACTTAACACCCTCAATGGCCGAAAACTACCATCATATGCCACAATTTACAAGCAAACCGCAGTAGAAAAACACTGATGAAGACAAGATACAAACGTTAATAACGATAGGAAATCGGGATAGCCAGACTTTGTATAGTCAGCGTAACTTTTAACTTTAAACGTATTTTATTTGCAAATAAACAAATTTGGATTAGACACGAATTATTCCAACTCACAAGGTCTTCTCCATGCATAAATTACAACATACAATTATAAGTGCAAAAATAACGACAAGTGTAAATATCAATAAAGAAATTATATATAAAAGTAACAAAAACGCATTTTTTCAATCTAGACTGAAACGCCCCGAGTGCTGAATAAACTATTGAACATTTTTAAAGATGTTACTATTTGAATTATTATCAAGTAAGAAGCTTCCGAAAAGAACGACAGTGACTTTATCCTCTCCAGTGTCTGGTAGAGTATCCATGTACCTGCTACGTTGATTGTTATACAGAGGGCATTCTAGATGAAAAGTGAATGCTATCTTCTGTAGGCCAACCACAGTTGCAATATTGGTCATGGATCAAGTTCACACTGAACAGATCAGCTTTCAGAGTGCTACTCATATGACGTAACCTTGCATGTAACTTTCTGAGACCATCATTATAATATGAAGGGGGTTTAAAATGGGGGTTCTGATTTTTCAAGACCCTTTGAAATTATCTACAGAGGGAATGTTTCTAAGTCTTCCATCCAGTCTGTTCCATAAACGTATAGTAGATGGAAAATATGATCTAGCGAAGATTTTAATTCGAGGCCGAGGGTAAACATAGCTAGAATCATTTCTAAAATTATATCTTGTTGTAGTACCAACGATTGGTGTTAAACAGTCATTAAAATGTGTGGTACTTTACAATAGTGAATACGGTGAAACATACAAAGTTTTCGTCGTTTACGGTGGTCTGCTAGTGGTTCCCACCCAGTTTCAAAGTATAAAGATTCAATACTTAAATATCTGGGTAGGCCAGTAACAATCCTGGCCGCTTCATGTTGAATTTTGTCTAATTTGTTACATCATTTGACTGTACATTCGTCCCATAGATCACATGAATATTCGAGTAGGGGTAACATATATGTATGGTAAAGTTTTTTTAAGTTTGATCTACTCAAGGTGAACTTCAGCCTACGCAATACTCCTAGCTGTCTGTTTGCATTTAAACAAATGTGATCTATATGGGTATTCCACTTACAATTCAATGACAAAAATACACCCAAGTGTTTGTGGTTATCAACCATGTCTACCCTCTGGTTATTACATTTTATATCTATATCATTGGTATGTGTTTTGTTTGTAAAATATACAGCTTTTGTTTCGGCAGGTTAAAATCAACCATCCAATCTACTGACCATTTGTGTAGCTATTCAAGATCAGAGTTGATCGTATTTGTATTTCTAAATGGTTATCGGACGCAAAACCTAGAGAAGTATCATCAGCGAATAATCTGGTAAAACCAACTAGGTCATCTGTTATATCATAAATAAAAATTAAAAACAACAAAGGTCCAAAAACATAACCTTGTGGTACGCCTGCATTTATGGTACATTCTGAAGACATATTATTTTTTAAAACCCTCTTTGGCGTCTCGATGTTAAATAGCTTTCAAGCCACATAAGTATATCCCTATTAATTCCATAAGATTTAAGCTTAACTATAAGACCCCTATGCCATACTTTGTCAAATACCTTTGAAATGTCACAGAATATAGTACATGCATTATGTTTTTAGCTCACCTGGCAAAAGGCCATGTGAGCTTTTGCCATTACTCGGCGTCCGTCGTCCGTCCGTCCGTCGTCCGTCCGTCCGTCCGTCAGTCCGTCCGTTAACTTTTATTCAAAGATCTTCTCCTCTGAAACTACTAAGCAAACTTGGCCTGAATCATCACCAGGGTATGCTCTTTCAAGTTTGTGATTTTTATGTCCGTAGACCTAACAACATGGCTGGTGTTACTAAAAATAGCACATAGGGGTAAATTGCTTTTTTTTTTTAAATTACTCGAAAACCATTACAGATATCAAAATTCTGATAGGAGTAAAAATGATCAGTATGATGAGGTCTACCCGTTTACCCGTCTTGGAGTTATGGCCCCTTTTCCGTAAAAATTTAAGTTTTTCGTTACTTCTGGTCTTATATATTGAAATCGATATAATATAGAAGTGAAGTTTGTATAACAAAAATGGTCAGTATAGTAAGATCTACATGTCCTGCAATTTTGAAGAAAATGTGACAACCCATATAGGAGTTATTGCCGCTTTTTCTTTGAAATTTCACAATTTTTGAATGTTTTTACTTTTATTTCAAAAACTGTTTGAGATAAAGGTTAAATGTGAATTGCAAAAGTGTTGAGGTTTTCCAGAACTACAATTTCTACATATGTCCAGCAGGTTCGCATCTCATCCACCAGCGGGGAAGATAGTTTAACATAGGACCCTATGGGAAATGCATTCAAATATCTTCTCCTCTGAAACCACTGAGCCAATGGGGACCAAATTTTGTCACAATAATCCTTGGGTGGTCCCCCTTAAAATTTGTGATTTTTGCGTTTGTACCTCATCCAAGATGGCTGCCAGCGTGGAGCACAGTTTAACATAGGGACCATATGGGAAATGCATTCAAATGTCTTCTCCTCTGAACCCACTGAGCCAATTGGAACCAAACTTGGTTACAATGGTCTTTAGATGTTTTCCTTCAAAGTTTGTAATTTTTATGTTCATACCTCATGCAAGATGGCCGCCAGCAGGGAACATAGTTTTATATAGGGACCCTATGGGAAATGCATCCAAAGATCTTCTCCTCCGAAACTACAAAGCCAAACTGAACCAAACTTGGTCACAATAGTCCTTGGGTGGTCCCCTTTAAAGTTTGTGATTTTTACTTTCTTACCTCATCCAAGATGGCCGCCAGTGTGGAACATAGTTTAACATAGGGACTCAGTGGGAAATGCATTCAAATGTCTTCTCTGAACCTAGTGAGCCAATTGGAACCAAACTTGGTTACAAATGTCTTTGGGTGATCCCTTCCAAAGTTTGTGATTTTTAGTTTGTACCTCATCCAAGAATGAAAATGTAACATCTGCTGAACTGATTTATAGTATGAATGGGTGGTCTATAGGTGACAATGAATAAAACCAGTGACCAGGTGAGCGATACAAGCTCATGTGAGCCTCTAGTTTATTAAGTGAATCGCATATATTATGATATATCTCAGTGAGTTGACAGACGGTACTGTGACCAGCCATAAAACCTGACGGATACTTATATAACAAAGAATTTGATACAAGGTAGTTAAAAATATATTTATATACTACTCTCTAAAAGACCTTTCCAACGCAGCTTAATAGAACTATCGGACGGTAGTTAGAGGGAAGGGATTTATCTCCCTTTTTGAAACAAGGCATTACTGAAGCCAGCTTCCAAACATTCGGAAATATTCCAACTGATAAAGATTTATTAAATAGTATATATAACGGAACTTATATGCTATCAGCTGTAAATTTCAACATATGATGGCTGATACCATCATGCCCTGTAGTCTTTCCCAATTTCAGGACTTTCAAAACGTCTTTAACATCATTTCTAGTAATTATTATATTATTTAAGGATTTATCAGTTCTCATTGCAAATCTAGGGGTTCCTTGATTTGCGTCATTAATAGTGGATATAGAAATGAATATCTGTTTAAAAGATCAGACTTGGCATCGTCACTAACAATAAGTTCATTTATGTTTTGATCGCACAGAGCTGGAATTTGTGGTAATGAACCAGATCCTTTCATAGTTTTTTCACTAAACCCCAAAATGTTTTTGGGCTAGAACTGGCATCCAGCATTCGATCAACACCAAGAAAAAACTGTTCCTTTGCATATTTGATCATATTAGACAGTTTATTCCGTTGTCTTTTATAATTTTGAATAGCTATCTTTGATAGCTTTATTATGTAAACGATCACGTTTTCTTATCTCGGTACGCAGCTCTGATCCAAACCATGGTTTATCGTTAGGACGAATAGTGACCTCCTTCGCGGGTATGTGTTCTTTGAAGATCTTCATAATGTTTTGAGAAAAATCTTTATCTCATACGGTCGATATTATAGCCATAAGCATTAGAAAATCCCATCCAATCAATGGAATTTATATCAGTATTAATCGAATTAAAATCACCGTGTTGATATAGCAATTACGTTCTTTTACTACACGTACTACTTATGTGGTATTCTTAAATGCACTTGTGTGGCCTGATGGTCACTTATAGACCGATCTATGTCTATGACTTCCGCGAATTGTACATCACAGTGTGAAGAGATTAAAATAGGATCGAGAAGTGAGCCTTGTCCATGCGCGTCATATCGTGTTGGCTCGTTTATATAATTTGGTATATCATACAATTGAATTATATCATTTAGTATATGATAGTTGTCTGATCAAAGGTTCACATTGAGATCACCAGTAATAACTACATATGGTGTGTAATTCAGTGCTTGTTCAATCGATATTTGGAAATGTTCCCAAAAAGGGTTAATTGCCCCTTGTGTGCGATATACAGCACACAATAGTAGTTTATACCGTGGAAAACAAACCTCGAGCCTTATAAGTTCGCCATTTGGAAATTCTAAATCATCGCGATGAATTACATGGAGATCGTCTGAAATGTAAACTATTACACCGCCGCCATAGCAATTTCTGTCCTTTCGTATAGGGTCACTACAGAAACTGGTTAGCAGAATATTATCACTCGAAATGTCTTTCTGTTACGCAGAGTATCGAAAAACCATGAGATAAGCTTTCTATGTCAGTCATTTTGTGCCTTAAGCTTCTTATGTTAAGTTGCATGAAAGAAATGATATTGTTATACAAAGGACCTGGATTTTCATTGACATCATTGCGAAGAAGTATTAAAATCAAGAGAATAAGTAAAACACATGGGTTTTTTGTAACGGTTGCACTACCCATCTGTGACACACAAAGGCCAATGAATATAAAGTAGACAATGTGATTCCAAATATAAAATAAAGTATATTAAGTGGACAGTACTTAAATATATACACAGACTTCTTCCAAACACCAGAATATACTTTGCAATAAAGCAAACCTATAGCGGAGCGGTTTGAACCAACGTCATTACCCATTAACCAGTGTCTATAGCAAATACAGTTAAAGGCTCCACAATAAGGATTGTTAAGCTTTGAACAACAATCAGGACATCTTGTAAAAACAGAAAAATTCAGCACTCAGGTTCGCAATATACCAAATAAAAACAAATACAGCAAACATATAAAAACAGTGGAGTTCAAGAAATTGCACCATGCAGTGAAGTTCAGGAAAATAAATCGGATAAACTATTTCTTTTTGATAGTTTAACATTCATATTATCCTTATTATCAAACAGAGAATTTTGTCTTATAAATCAGTATAACATACCAAACAAAGAAATTTCACCATCTGATACCATAATTGATACAGAAACATATATCACTTAATCAGCAAGCGTTTTTCTTATTCGATAAATTATTCAGCATATCAATACTTAACTCATGCACACCTATACAAGCACAAGTTGCACACCTATACAAACACAAGTAACTTTTAAAAGATTATTATGTTTTAAAACGTAGTCACTTATATCAAAAAACAGTATTATCAATATCTTATATTTATACATATATTCACGAGCTTATTCATAGCTTAATCCGAACACATGTAATTGTTTGAAACCTTGACTTAAATATAGTTATCTGTTTCATTGAATTGAAATAAAGTAAATAACGTCATACTTACGTTCATCAGAATAACACAATTTTATATATATATTTGTTTTCAGGATTTCGTTTCCAAGTTATTTACAACATATCTTCAGGTAGTTATAAATGAAATTAAAGCCGTCACACTGACTACATTTTGAGTGCGTCCCAAACTCAAAATCGCTAAGACTAACAATACCAAGTATCTATAAATAAGATAGAATCTTTCAAACGTTGATAACAACTCAAAAAAAAGTCAGCGGTAGGGTTAAGCCGGTTTATTGGTACCAAAAAATACCCTTTCTCTATTCCGTTTCCCTAAAGTTTAATAAGCATACGAAAAAAATTATACTCAAATTAAAAAGTATATATTTACTTTCAGCTATCAATTGTTTTTGTTGATTCTACATGTAAATAGTTGTGTCCTTGAATTTCGACCAGCAATGTCAATTCTGTTGCAATTAGGATGTATAAAGTCCCAAAAATATTTTTATTTTCTAAGCTAAATTGATTACACTAAATTCCAATTTTTTAATTAACAGAAGTTTTGATTTTTTCTCAAAATACTCTAATATACATTCAATGTATATTAATGTCAGTCAAAATCCTTTGCCGAATAAAGATACAAATTCCAATGAAGATTCTTTATCAAATACAGCAACCTAGATTCGTTTACTAAATTTTAGCCCACAGCCTCCAGGTTTTGCGTCTTAAGTTCCATCTTCCACTTTAGCTGCAGTTGAGACTCAAGTACCGAAATGAAGACCAATGGGGCCTACTTTTGCTTCCATCAACGTGGCCCTTTTAACTCAGTTCCAAAATAGTGTTCCTTTTTTCATAACGGCTTCTAGATGTATTCTAGCAGTTCCCTTTACGTCAACTCCAACAGCTCTGAAATCATTTTTTTTTATTTTCCTCTTTACACGGAAAACCTGATCCTAAGCTTTCGCACTTGCTCCAGTGCCAGAGACACTGTAATACACATCGGCCTTTGCATCTTCTTCTAGAAGGCTGTATTCATTGAACTTTGTGCCATTTTATCGCCATTAACCCTTGCCCCAGCAGCTACTCTTCGGCAACAGCAAATACCCTTCTATCCCCATCATCGTAGTCCATGTTTGTATTTCTATCAATTGTGAAAGACTGTATATTTTGACGTTACCGGTGAAAAACAACGATTTTGCTGTTGTTACAACAAACATATCAAAAACTTTTTACATGCTTGGTTAGATTGTCCGCTGAACAGGAAAATTGGTTCCCTGCCAGTCATATGAAGGCAAAATAAGCAGTCATGTTAGAAAAAAAACAGGTTCAAATTCCGTAGCTTTTCCTGAATTTTTTTAAAAAGTTTTGGAGTTGATTGGTGTATTCAATATGAAAAAGAAAGGAAATGGAGTAAATGTCAAGGAGACAACATCCCATATCCAGCTTAAAACGACCCAAAACAAAGCATCTAGGGGTCATATGAAACTTCAATTGAAATACTTCTTAACAGATTTGGTATAATGACATCATCAATTATGAAAGAAGAACATGATATTGTGCAATGCCAAATACTGCCAATATGAAAAACTGTTTAAATTTAGTTATGGTATATTTTGCTGACAAATGCCAGAAGTAAAGATTTAACAACAATATTTATATCCTTTATGAATAAGTTTGTTCAACGGATTTATAAGTTTGGAAGGACAATTTTTGAATTTATGCGCTTTGTAAATGATATTGCCATAGAAGTTTGGATGTGAAATGCTTTGATGTATATGAGCCCTGCTTGTAGAACCAAATTTCCTTAACAAGTCAATGTATCTATAATAAAATTTAGAGAATGTTTTTATCAATTTATGATATCTAAACCCTTGATGCAGAAGTTTTTCAGTGACACAAAGATTTTGGTCGTTGAAGTCAGAAACATCACTACATACTCGTACATATCGAACAAGTTGTGACCCCGTAGAAAGGGGCTAACGGAACATCAATGTTTACATTCATTCAAATTCAGATTATTTTTACTTGACTTTTTGTTATTGGCATTTCTAAATGCCAAACCCCACCTTTATAGAAAATACAATAAATAAAATTATCACATTAGTTAATGTGTGGCTCGCTGGATTTTCTCCTCGTCAAAGTTAGCTCACCGGCGAGAATGTCCAAGGCACACCCTAAAGGCTCGGTAGATAATTGGTTTATTATATATTTGGGAAAGTTCCTTGTTACGTTAATTAAAGTAATATAGGCCTTTAGCTTTTTATAAACAATAATAGTTCATACAGTGAAACCTGTCTAAACCGAACACTGACTAAACCGAAAACCTGACTAAACCGTTCACATTGTGAAGACCTTTTCTATCAATTTCTTTATATTTTGAACCTGTGTAAACCGAACACCTGTCTAAACCGAACAAATTCTTCAGTCCCAGAGGGGTTCCATTTAGACAGGTTTCACTGTATTTGAGGCATTTTAATAAAACATCAAGCGGTTAATTGTGTGTATTGAGAAAATTAATACATCTCCAGAAAAATTCTTTATAGCAGAATATAAAACACCAGAAGCTGAATAAGAAGAAATATAGCGGCTAACACTATTTGACTCATCTTTCTAAATTACGTTTTGCCTTATTCTTTCCTTTTAAGGATTGTGGTCTTGGAGTGAGTAGTGTACCTGTATTGGGTTAATTTGTATGTAATATTCTACAGGGAGCCGGATATTTGACGTTTGGATACCTTTAATCCAGTAAAATCCTTTCGCTAGCTGTTACTAGGGTCGGTACCAAGTCCAGCTATCAAGAGTTCATATCGTTGTCTATGTTTCTATTCTGTGATTTTATTAGTGTTTTTCTGCAGGTCCCTGGTAGATTGTGGTATCTGATTGTAATTTTCGACAATAATACAAATGTAGTTGTTTCCTGTTATCTTCCCTGAATAAGGAACAATTTTATCCATTGCCATGATTTCTAGTGAGATTATTTACTAGTATGCAAGCAAAGTACGCAGAAAAGTAATGACAGTTGAGAGGTAACATAAAAAATCAAGTGTTTGAAAAAAAAATAGAAAAAAGCTTCCAATGAATGGTTGATCGGAAAATAAATAATCTATATGGAATATGTTCATCCTTGTCGGCTTTTCAAAAATTGACATATACATGTATTTTTGAAAAAAAGATCAAGAAACTTCGGACTTAAGTGTTTCAAGATGTTCATGATTGAATAATGTTTTCCAACCAGATTACTAAACAACGGCAGTAGAATACCGAAGGAACAAGGAAAGCGATGACTACTAAAATAAATAAACACAGAACTGTGTATTGGATTTTCCATGTGATAGCATTGAGCATTATTGTATACGTCATAGATTTTAATACAGCATAAATGTTTTAAAAAAGTTAACAAAAACAGAACTAGAGACACGCATGAGCCTGTATCGCTCACCTGGTGACTTGCTTTATTCATTGTCATCAAAAGACTTTTTTATTCATACTTTACATCAGTTCACAGATGTTACAAGTTTTGAGAAGATATCCAAACATACGTTTACATCTTAGATGGAGTAGACATAACAATCACAAAGGGGACCACCCAAGAAATTTTGTGATCAAATTGGTGAACATTCTTCAAGTTGTTCCAGAGGAGAAGATCTTTGAATGATTTTCCCATAGGGTCACTATTTTAAACTATGATCCCTCCTGGCAACCACCTTGGATGAGGTATGAACAAAAAAAATCACAAACTTTGAAGGAGGTACCCAAGGACTATTGTGACCAAGTTTGTTTCAACTGGCTCATTAGTTTCAGAGGAGAAGATCTTTGAATGCATTTCCCATAGGGTTCCTATTTAAAGCTATGTTCCACATTGGCGGCCATATTGGATGAGCAACGAACATATAAATCACAAACTTTGAATTAGACCAACCAAGGACTAATGTGCCAAGTTTGGCTTGGTAATTTCAGAGGAGAAGATCATTTAACCCATTTCCGACAGGTTCTTGTATTGAACTATGTTCCCGGCTTGAGGCCATCTTGAATGATATGCGAACCTGTTGGATGAATGTTGAAATTGTAGTCCTTGATAAGTTGAACACTTTTGCAATTCAAATTTAACTAAATCTCAAATATTTTTTGAAATAAAAGTAAAAACGTATAAAAATCGTGAATATACGAAGAAAAGAGGGCAACAACTTTATTGATAATCAGATTTTCTTCAAGATTGCAGGACATGTAGATCTTACTAAGCTGACTATTTTGTCTTCATTCAAACCTCTATGTTATATTACTTTCAGAATACAAGATGAAAAGTAACGAAAAAGAAAATTTTACAAAAAAGGGACAACAACTCCAGACAGTATCGGATATTCTACAAAATTGCGTGGTGGGTAGATCTTATCATGCTGATCATTTTTTACTTATGTCAGATTTTTTTATTCCTTTTTTTTTTTTTTTTTTTTTTTTTTTTTTTTCAAAAACGCATTTTACCCCTATGTTCTATCTTTAGTAACAGCGGTCATGTTGTCTATAACATGAAAATCATATATTTGAAAGTGCATACCCTGGTAATGATTAGTTGGTGTGCTTAGTAGTTTAAGAAAAGAAGATTTTTGAAGTTTGAGTTACCGGACGAAGGACGACAGACGCCGACTGATGGCAAAAGCTCAAATGGTCTTTGGCCAGGTATACTAAAAAAGCAGATTGATTTTTATTATGTCAGATTTTGATGGGTTTTTTTTTGTATCTCTATCATAAAGTTTTGCAAAAATGTCTTTGAAAAACGTTTTATTTACAATGGGCATACAGTTAAATTGGCAAAGGGACAAAAAAGAAAGTACGGTTTTGAAGATTTCAAATTTTGTCATTATGTATCTTCTGAAATTCTTAAGTTACTTTTTTTTTCAATTGAAGGGGTGCAAAATTATTGAAATTATTTTATTTAGTTTGTATAATATGATACCTATTTTAGATTGTATTGAATTCGAATTCGATTGGCCATAATAATCAATTTACTTTTTCGTGGAAGGCCTTACTTCATTATGCTATCATCTATGTCACTCTGATTTTGGTTAAACGCTTTTCAAAAGTGCCAACATTGCCAATATACTGCCTAACTAATTGCTTAAGTGTCTAAAACTGCTTAACATCTGAAAAATGCATGTCAAGATGAGTTATGTAGTAACACTGGAAAATGTAGAATAATAGAATAATTCGAGATAGCATAACAGTTCCAACTAGAAAAATGTGAGCAAAGCTCACTTATATCATACCCCCTGCTCCCCTTAAAAAAAGACAAAATCAAAGTTTTAAATAGGCGATGCACAAGGGCAATGTTTACCGAGTTTTTTTTTGTTTTTTGTTTTGCTCTTCCTTGTTACCTTGTCGTATGTGACTACGTGTTTCCTTTTTATTCTTTTTCAACATTCTGAGAAAGTTTAAATAAATTCCATCAAGTGATCTAGGAGAAGTTGTTGTCACAAAGTAAGTATCCTATGGTGGACGGACGAACGGGACGGAAGGATACAATGATCACTATATACCGTCGACTAAAGCGAGGGGTGGGGGTTAATAAAGTCTCATTAGTGAAAATAGAAAAATGAACAGATTTTTTTGTTACATCAGATTTCGATGTCTTCTCTCTCTTATGAAGTGTTGCAAAAGATGGTTGAGATTTCTAAGTGTTTGAAACTTTTTGAGAAAAGAATGGGTAACATAGTTTATATTTACATATTTTTTAACGTTATTATCTTTTTGTCAAATTTTGATTTACTCTGCACTGTAGATATCCCAATTATAGTTTGGGGATATGTTGAAAATGGATCGAACTGTGCAGATCATTACAAATGGAACACAAAAGAAGATTCAAGCATAACTAGGATTATGTAGACAGTAAAACCACTCAAAGACAAACAAGGATACCAAAACAAAGAGAATACGCACACCGAAAGGACCCAGTATACACCAGGCAATGCATTACAAAGTAATGCATGTAATGTGTAATGCTCCATATATGAAAAAGAAAGGAAATGGGGTAAATGTCAAGGTGACAACATCCCATATCCAGGTTAAAACGACCCAAAACAAAGCATCTAGGGGTCCTCGTACGATCTTCAACACAGTGAGGAACCTCACACCATATAGCAAGCCCTAAATGGCCCCAAAAAGGTAAAAAAGTGAATAAATCAATGGAAACAAACCACATCCAATAACCCAAATATCAAGAAATTAAAATTTCATAAGAAGACACGGACAAATAATTAGCATTGCATGTAATGACAGGTCTAGAATTAAATTCCTGTCGTCAGGAGTTTTTTAATGATATAATATCCGTATTTCCAGCTTTTCCGATTTCTCTGATTTTGAAAAATTTAAATTCATTCTCAGTAGTAATGACTTAGATATTTAATATTATTGGAGTCTGCAAAATGTACAGTCTAAATCAATCTCTAAAGCAATGCGGCCGGCAATTTACTTTTTCAAAAAGGTAAAATTAAGTGTCCAACCATTCACATGGCAAATTTGCATTTTTAGTTTAAAATGTAAAACTTTACATATAGACACCTATGCGCAAATTTACCCTTCACAGCAAATGTAAAACTTCCACGCTGTTAAAGCAATGGACGGATATTGTTTTTGCAAAAAGTAAAAATGCCAGGTTTCTAAAAACATGGCATTTTTTTCTTTCCGTGAGAATAATTGGGTTAATGACCGGCACACTTACCTTGAAAGTCAGAAGTCTGGAAAATATACCAAGAGCAAACGTTTTCGTAAATCAGAATATGTAATTAAAAACAACAGAAACCCGCTGTTTTTATAAAGAGTACCATACTAATAAAAGTTCGAACGTAGGACCCGTACGATACCTCTCATTTTGACATTCAACTCAATTGTAACTATTAGGATGACCGAAACCTTAAAGAATTTTAATAAATTGAACTAATTACATTATGGCTGATTAGTTTCAGGTGATATACTTAAAGTAATGTTGTTGATTTTTTTCTTTTTGAAATATTTTTTATATATATTGTAATAGATTAAATAAAAGTATCTCAGTGAATAAGTATTAGAGTAAGATTTTTTGTCAAAAACATCAAAGATTTATGGAGTTATGCAAATGTTAAAGTCATCATGTCAGATCTATCTAAGCGATTAGACCGAATATATTAGTCGTTCTTTAACAAGTAATAAAATTGATAATCAAATGACTACTGGATTTTTTACTTAGTGTTAGATTTTATCCATTGGAACTATTGAATAACATTGACTTATTATAGTAAACTCTATTCCTCACTTGTTTTTGTATTTATGAATACATATATATCGTTTATATTCATACATATTATTCCATTTATCACCATACATCGGATTTTTAAATTCTGCATATGCGCATTTCGACAACTTATGTCTCTTCAGTGCAGATAAAATCTAAACGTTTGTAAGACCATAAACTCAAAGATGTTTAAAAACTGAAAGAGAACAAATAACCAATGAGATCTAAATAGAAAAAGCCAAAATAAGCTAAGGACAGAGCTTTGCATGAGGAGGATACTCCTTAGTTTTCAACAAAATTTACAAAAAAATTAGATATTGTAAGGTTCCAAATAGAATCGGCTTTCGGGTCAGCACCGAAGTACTGACCACTGGGATGGTGAATACCCCCGGGGACTAACAGTCTACCTGCAGCGGTATCGACCAAGTGGTAACAAATAACTAAGTACCGAAGTTACTGTGAATTTAAATTATGCATATGCACATATCGACAACTTATGTCTCCTCAGTGTAGATAAAACTTAATGTACGTCATCGTCTGGAAGTCTAGATACTGAAGTTTCACTTTTTAATGACTTTCACAGATAACAGTACTCGTTCTCCACATAACTAGGTTATCAAGTCGGTAAGACTAGTTTGCCGGTCATTAATCATATTATTCCAACGAAAAGAAAAAATGCAATGTTATTAGAAAAGTGGCATTTTTACTTTTTGTAAAAACAAGTTCTGTCGATTGCATTAACATCGTGATAGTTTTACATTTGTTAGTAAAAATAAATTCGAACAAGAGTTTCTATATTTACAGTTTGATATTTTTAACAAAAATGCAAATTTGCCATGTAAATGTTTGGACACTTTTACTCTTTCCAAAAAGTAAACTGTCGGCCGCCATCGGCCATCGTATAACACTTATTTAAACAAAGATTATCTAAATAATGTGTGTCATGTGGGTACCTGTACTTATGTCCTAAGCTGTGATACCACTATAAAATATCATTATATATATTTTCATACATATATATTCATATATGTAAAAAAGATGTTATTTTCAGATAAAATGAATGTACCAGCTCATTTAAAACTATTTGAATCATGTATTTCACCTATATTGTTATATTGTAGTGAAATTTGGTGTTTGAACATTGTTAAAAATGATAAAAAAAACCTAGAATCAAAATACTTGTCAATGCAACCAGTCAATATACAAATAAAATTTGCTAAATATCTATTGGGAGTGAATAAAGCAGCTGTAAACCTAGCTGTCCTATCAGAATTAGGAATGTACCCTATTGCTATTCAAGCTTTAAAATCTGCAATTGGATTTTGGTTACACATTCTAAAAGCTGAAGACAGATTATTATATGATGCATACCAAGCTAACTTGCACATTTCAGATGGTTTTAATTCAAAAATTAAAATTTTATTACATAATTAATTGAATTTCTCTTACACATGGGAGAATCAAAGCACTTTTTTTCTAAAACTAAGCTTTTAAAAGCAATAATACTGAAATTGAACGAGAATTTTGTAAATTTTTGGAAAAGTTCTATTTTTAATGATGAAAATTCACAACACGGGAACAAATTAAGAACATATAGAATATTGAAATCTGAATTTAAAATGGAGAAATATCTAACGCATAACTTCGACAGGAATATTGTACATATTTTTACAAAGCTGGGAATCAGCAACAGTAAATTAGCCATAGAAACTGGCAGGTTCACTAAAACTAAACTAGAAAATAGAATTTGTCCAATATGTACTTCAGGTATTGAAGATGAGTTTCATTTCACTATAAAATGCTCCAAGCTATATGAGGTCAGAAAAGCACTTTTTCATGAAATAAAATCAGTTGTTCCTTCTTTTAATGATATGAATGATCAAGGTAAATTTGAATACTTATTTTCTTGTGATGAGTATGATATTAGTCACATTATTATAAAAGGTATCAGTCTGATGTACAATACAAGATGTACAATACAAGACAAATAATACTAATATGAATATCATATTGTTGATCCTATGTATAAAGTTATTTTTTCAATTGATGTATTTAATATTAACATGATTCAAAATACACCTCTTCAGTCATATATTGTCATTGTCATTACTAAGAATATATGTTCTCATGGTGGTGCTCCGAAGTTAGGACAGTTATAATTTAATTACTTCCCTTGTAAGGAGGCATGCAGTAAATATGATAAATATCACAATATATATGCAAAACATTTATATATTTAATTCTAGATTATACAATTTATAATGTATAATATGTATTGTTTTTGGAAACAATCCTGTTGGTTTGGATTTTACTCCCATAAAATTTCTGTTTCTGTTTCTATATATTGCATGTTTATTGTTTGTGATGTATTTGTGCTTAGATTGACAAAAGTCCAGTGTTTGGACTTAAGTTTCAATCAACTTTATTTGATTCGTAATTTTAATGTAATGCATTATATTTAAAAATGCCTGTAATTTAAGCATTACATGGCATTACATCGCATTACTGCTTCCTACTTTGAAACTTTGAGTAAAGTTCAGAAAACTAACTTTAAACATATTACTTCCCATATAAAATTAGGTTTTTGGACGAGGGGCGCCGGGATGTGCTCTAGTAGTTTGCATGTTACATAGGTGAGTGAGACTGGGCGGTAGTTTGTTCGCATGGACATCACCTTTTTGTAGACTGGAGCAATGTTAGCACTAAGCCGATCGGTTGGTGTTTTTTCAGGCACGGTGCTACTTCAGTTGCACAGATGTTTAGGATGGTGTTTGATAATTGGTCAGATCCCATTGCTTTTGGTGGATTGATATTTTTTAGCAGTTTTTCCACTCAATCAGTTGCACACATTTTAAGGATTGAGTTTTAAAATTGGTCAGGTCCCATTGCTTGTGATGGATTGATTTTTTAAGTACTTTTTTCCACTCCATCTGTGGTGATGATTAATTTTTGTATATATGTAATTGTACGTGATGGTAGAACGTTTTCTTTGTGGTCTTGTGATTTGGTTCTCTAAATACGGACTTAAAGTGGTTGTTAAGTATTTCTGCCTTTTCTTTGCTGTTATCAACTAGCCCTCCTGGTACTTTTAGCGGTGCTTCTCCAATATTGTCTTGTTTCGTCGCCTTCATGTAGTTCCAGAATGGTTTTGAGTTGTTCTTTTCCAGTCCTGCATAAATGATGTTATTAATATGGTTCCATTCGGCTTGTCTGAATTTACTTTTACATTCCTTTTGAAATTGACGATATTCTTTGTAGTTGTCCTAAGGGTCCAATGTTAAGACCGTGTTCCCCGCTGGAGGTCATCTTGAATGTGGTACGGACCTGTCGGATACAACTTTTAAAAGGGACCATCCAAGAACAATAGTGACTTAGGGAGAAGATCTTTGAATGAAAAGTTTATGATGGACGGACGACGACGCTGGACGCCAAGTGATGGCAAAAGCTCACTCTGTCATAGACAGGTTAGCTGAAATAACCATTAACCTGAATCACCAAACTGTCATAATATTTATCAGAAACCTCATGGCTGTTCGAAAGACGCATTTATTGACGAAAAATTATTCATTTATGTGTTCTAGTATCTCAGAGTTGGACTTTAACAAAAGCTTAAATCTGAGTCACTCATGCATGAAATGTAGATCGAGGCAAGTGGACAAAATCTCATTTATCTATTACTTGTCATTCAAAAGATATATAAGGACGTTTACTTTGTTACGGATGGATGAATGGGCGTTCTACAAAGGAAAAAAGAACTAGCAATATTTATATCTGGTTTATTTATTCAAATTCATTTAAATTTGTTACTTCTGAAGAATAAGTTAATATTTATAGTTTATATAGTGTTTGACTGTTTACATATAATTTTTAAAAGCGTTGAAAAATGACCCGCTTCCAGGTCAGTATTTGATGAAAAGGTCAGAATTGAACGATTTGGGTCAAAAGTCAATGGCTTTGGGGTCAATTTTCAACGTTGAAAAACGACCAATGAGTCAATTTTTAACAGGATCAAAATTCAACCTTACACCGGAGGTTAAGCATAATTCACTATCGACCTTTATCAAGCAATGAAGTAAGGTGTACATACTACAAACCGGCGAATCTTGCATTGCAAATATTTCCTTAAAAGTATCAATATACAATTATATTTTCATTATTGTTAAAAAGAATTAGCAAAGAATGAACAAACAAAAAGCAGTGATATTTGCAATGCATAGACTACTCATTGTATATCTAAAATAGTCTAGCACTGTCTAATGAATTGTAATCATGTCAATGACGACAGTTACAACAACGATCTATTGAAGCCACAAAATTCTAACCTTATGATAAAAAAAAAATAAATTGTATCTACATATATTTTACCTTTTAGCTTTCCCCATCAGTCTGTTATAATTATTCTCAACTGCCTTTATATATACTCGGTCATGCTTGTTAGCCTATTTAAAGAGTTCTGAATAGAATTTTAAACGGTTATGTTTATAGTGCAACATAAAAGAAAATTTATGACTATTCGGGAAATATCTTATAGCTATCGGGGTGTGACAAAATGCAGGTGAGAGACCATATACCTGTGCAGTTACTGATTTAGTGCAATGTGATCAGTATTTCGGAATAATTAACTTCGATTTGCAATTACAAAATGTTAAGATTAGTTGCGACATTACCAACGGTCATACCAGCAATTTTAAGCTGTTGATCCTTTGAAATGTGCAAGGGAATATTGGAAAGATCAATTCGATTTTCATTTTTATCCCCGCACTTTCGAATGAAAGTTCGGGGATATTGTCGTTGGCCTCGTCCGTCCGTCTGTCCGCCCGTCCGTCACACATCCTTGCGACGCGAACTCCTCCTACATTTTTGAATTTAGGGTTTTAATTTTGTTACAGAACTGTTGCATATGTGCTGCAGATGCGCAATAAGCTTTCGGGTTTTTGATACTGGTCTTGGTGCAAACAAGAGGCCCAAGATGTCCATTTTGACACATGTGGCATGCGACGCGAACTCCTCCTACATTTTTGGATTTAGGGTCTTAATTTTGTTGTAGAATTGTTGCATATGGTCTGTAGATGCGCAATAAGCTTTCAGATTTTTTATATTTATCTTGATGCAAACAAGAGGCCCCAAGATGTCGATTTGACAAAGACCACAAAATGTGGATTATGACAAATATGGTATGCGACGCAAACTCATCCTACATTTTTGGATTTATGGATTTAATTTTGTTGCAGAATTGTTGCATATAGTCTGTAGATGCGCAATAAGCTTTCAGAATTTTGATTCCGGTTCCAACTTTGGTAAATTTCCTGAAAATGTCAAAGACTGATATTTTTGGACATTTTGGCATTTAATCTTGTATTTTGGCAAGTATTTGGAAAAAAAATAAAAATTCTGAAATCTTAGAATTCGAAAATGTGGTTCCAATTTTGGTAAATATCCTGAAAGTCTCAAAGACTACTAATTTTTTTTTAATTCTACTTAGCAACCATACTTTTAGCATTTGTTTTGATAAGGTTAATCATTTCACCAATTGGTAGTCAAAAATATTTGATTCCAATTTTGGTAAATTTCCTGAAAGTGTCAAAGACCACTTATTTTTTGGAATTCTACCTAGCAACAATACTGTTAGGATTTGTTTCCATTATTGCAATCATTTTCACCAATTGAATTTCAAAAATATTTGATGCCAATTTTTGGTCCCCTTGGTAAATTTCCTGAAGGTGTCAAACACCACGTATTTTTTGGAATTCTACCTAGCATCAATACTTTTAGGATTTGTTTCCATTAGGGCAATCATTTTCACCAATTGAATTTCAAAAATATTTGATTCCAATTTTGGTAAATTTCCTGAAAGTGTCAGAGATCACATATTTTTGGGAATTCTACCTAGCAACCATGCTGTTGGGGTTTGTTGTCATTAGGCAATCCTTTTCACCAATTGAATTTCAAAAATATCTGATTCCAATTTTGGTAAATTTACTGAAAGTGTCAAAGACCACATATTTTTTTGGAATTCTACCTAGCAACTAAACTGTTAGCATTTGTTTTGATAAGGTTAATCATTTTCACCAAATGGATTTCAAAAATAATTCATTCCAAATTTGGTAAATTTCCTGAAATTGTCAAAGACCACTAATTTTTGGAATTCTACATTGAAACCATAGTTAAAAAATTGTTAGAATTAGAAGAAACATTTCACCAATTTGATTTCAAAATATATGATTCCAAGTTTGGTAAAATTCCTGGAAGTTTCAAAGACTATTTTTTTTTTTTTTGGAATTCTGCCTAACAACCATATATTCTTTAATTCCTTATGGTAAAAATAGTGACTGTCAATAGTTTAATTTTAAAAAAGGTTATGAAAAATTATACCCAGGGTCTATAGCTGTTTTCTGTGTCAAACAGGGGGTGCGGGGATCAATGTCGTTTCCGACAGTCATTACTCTAGTTTGCCAAGCGTGTTTCAGATTACCTTTCAAAAAACCAGGATTAAAAACATAAAACAAATTCATTCGAAGAGCGTTTTTCGTAGTTATCTTAGATTGGAATTTTTTTATAGTTTATTGTTTTGCTTCCTGAAATACTATTTTGAAATGTTGACATTATTATTCGATTTTCTTTTTCATGTTTAATAGAAATTTATTCATACCAATAATTCAGGTATTTTGTTGAAAGAAATTAATTGAAAAGAATAAGTAGCAGGAAAAAACGTAATGGAAAACCGATGAATGTGTGAGAGGGAATGACCTTTTTCACTAAAAAATAAAAAAAAATGTAAACAGTATATCATCAGCTTGTAATACTTGATTCCATATTCACCTAAATCACTTCTTGCATATTGTAACCTAGGGAAAATTTGGCATTTTGAATAACAGCTTACATCTGCTGAATGGTAATCATCAGCTTTATACTTTTTGATGACAGCGTCTTTCGATAATAAATTTCTTTCTATCCTAGTACTGCTGAAGAGGCATAAGTTGCCGAAATAGCCATACAGTACATTAAAATTAATCATGTTTTATGGTCTCATGTGCATTTACTTCATATTTTTTTTGTCAAAATAAATTGTCTAAATGGCCATATGCAAAAAGTACATACTTCTGTATTTTGTTATTTAAGACGCTGATCAATTCAATCAAGTTAAAGAAAAAAAAATGCTTATCATAATTATTTGTAGATTCTAACTCCATCAAATCGACACGAATAGAGTAAAAAATTCCAAAAATTCTGGTGTAAATTATTTTTTAGTGTAAAAAATTCTATTGAAGTTTTAGATAAATTACAGTCTATAAAAAGACCAGTATCGTCTGTTGGCAGTAATGATTTTTCTACACTTCATGCAACCATTCCACATATATTGATTAAATCTAGATTGGAACAACTTACAAAATCGTTTTTCAAATTTTCAGTTCATTTACTGTAATAAAGGACAAGGATTCTTCTCCAATATTACCTGCAAAAATTATTGCTCCTGGACTTGGAATGAAGCACTGAATCTCTTGCTAGACAACATTTATATTCGTTTTGGCAACGTTGCTAATTATCAGGTCATTGGAATCCCTGTGAGTGCTAATTGTGCACCTCTCACTGCAGATCTTTTTCTGCTTTGTTACGAACGTGACTTCATGAAAGAACTACAAAATGGAACTGTACCAAAAAGTAAGACACTTATTTCTATTTTCAATGCAATAGTAGGTACATTAAAGATATCTTTACTATAGACAATCCCCAAGTTTTTATATTACATGTACTTCACCATTATTTACCCACAACAACTGAAACTTAATAAAGCAAAGTATGATTCTAAATATTGTCCTTTTTTGGATCTAAGTATTATCATTGATCCTGGTGAAATAAAAGGTAAAATTTATGATAAAATGGATATTGTGATTTCACTATTACTAATGTCCCCTTTCTTGACGGCGACGTTCCCATAGCTCCATCATACGGGTCGTATATATATCTCAACTTATACGATTTGCTTGCGTTTTTTTTCTTTGTCACGATTCTTATGAATTATCCTTACGATTTTAATGAGCATATCTTTACTCTCACATCGAAACTGTTCCAACAAGGTTACAGACTTCATAACTTATTAAATACTTTTACAGTCGTCCATCTAGCGCTAAGAATTTTTCTCAAAATGAGGAAAGGTGAAATCTGACTTGTTATCTTCACTTCTAAAAGAAAACACATTATTTCATATTAAAATGGCATTGCAATTCTAATCATTGTAATTTGATAAATACCACAGTGCCATCCTTCTGTATATAAAAGATGATTGTTCCTGATAACAATGAAATATTAAATGCTTCTATAAAAGGGGCCTTTCTATAGTTCATATTGCAATACCAGTTATAAACTACAATTAACAAGCGCATTAGTACAGATAAATTTGTAAAAAATCTTGTTGCAAATTAAACTAGAATAACTGTAAACTTTAATATACCCCTACTCCCCAAATAAAAAAATATAAAAAAGATGAAATAAATAAATAAAACAAAATGAAATCAAATAAAACTAGTATGTCAATTGTTCGAAGAACAATTGATAGGTCTTTCCCAGAAGTTGCGTCATATGTTCTCATTTTTGATTCACCGCTAAAACCAATGTTGTAAGCTTGATATGTCATGATGTACATGTATTTATTGTTAAACATGAAAAAAAGATTTTTGACTGCGACCTTGAAATATGACCTTGACCCCATTTTGAAGGTCAAGATATCCCGAACATTTTTTGTATGAAAATATTTTTGTATCTTCAATGGTATTTGAGCTATAAGCGAAAAACCCAAATTCGGACATTAAAATTCGGTTTTTGGTCCATATGCCCAAAACGGTTGGTCCAATCATTTCGGACCCAATGTAACAAATGTAGATCTCAACAGGACACACATTTTCTCCATTACATTTAATCAGGTATCTGTTACCGTTTCCGAGTTAATCCAATAACAAGGGTTAAGGTCAAAGTTCAAAGTGACCAATGACCTTTGACCTTAGCATTTTTAGATGTAACACATATCTCCTAAGTTGAATGGAAAAGGTTCCAGGCTTCTATCTTTTACCGTTTTCAAGAAAAACGTACTCAAAGATGTGACGAAATTTTGCGGGGGCATAACTCATGAACGGTCCACCGTAGAGTTTCGGTTGAAATGTAAGGAAGGTCCGTCATGACCTAACAAACATTTTTGCCATTACACTTCTTCAGCCATCTCTTACGGTTTCTGAGATTATCCAATAACAAGGGTTTTCGGACTTTGGGCGAGAATTCGTGAACGAAGAAAGATTTTCGACCGATGCCTATTTCTTATCAACTAGTAATGGTCCTGAATATTGTCCCAAAATTTCATAATACAATATCTTCACTCAATTTTACGAGAATGAGGCAGAAAAGAAGGAGAATAATAATAATTAAGAGGTCAATTGTTCAGAGAACAATTGCAAGGTTTTTCACCAGTTTTCACCATGATCACATGTTTGAGTTTGATTTTGTTGTCTATTTCAGTTCAAAATGTGTTGTTAGCAAAAGTTCTGATCTTTAATAGTCTTTTGCTCAACGGTTGCTAAGGACTTTTTCGAAAAAATAGCTTGTTGCTAAGGACAGGAAAGTCACTTCCGGTTGGCAATGTCATTCATTTCCTCTTTACAACATTACGAAACTTTTTGCCTATGGTTGCTAAGGACTTTTATGGCAAATAACGTTGTTCCTAAGGACCTTGACCTTTGACCTTGACCCCATTTTGTCGGCCATATTGAGCTGAACAATTTATCTTCTAAAGTTTCTTTGTATCTTTAATAGTTTTTGAGATAAAGGCAAAAAACTCTAAAATCGGACCCCGAAAATGGTTTTTGGGCCATAGGTCCAAAATGAATGGTCCAATTATTTTGGGCCCCAGTGTCAAATGTAGACCTCAATGAGACAAACATTCTCTCAAATACATTTGATCATCTATCTCTTACAGTTTACGAGTTAAAGCGATAACAAGGCAAAAGGTCATCGGTGACCTTGACCGGTGACGTTTGACCTTGACATTTTTAGATGGCCATATATTACTTATTAACAATGGTGAAGGTTTCAGGTTTTTAAGACATATCGTTTGGTAGCATCAAGCATTAACGGAAACTCAAAATCTTTCAAAGGGCAATAACTCATATAAAGAGTCGTTGAATCTCTTTGGACCAAATGTAACAAAGTTGCGTCTCATGACAATGAACATTTTTCTCATTACATGTTTTCAGCCATCTATTACGGTTTACAAGTTAAAGCGATAACAAGGCCTAAGGTCATCCGTGACCTTGACCGTTGACCTTTGACCTTGACATTTTTAGGTGGCCATATATGACTTATGAACAATGGTGAAGGTTTCAGGTCTCTACGACTTATCATTTGGGAGTATTAAGCAACTAATATAAAGAGTCGTCAAATCTCTTCGGACCAAATGTAACAAAGTTGCGTCTCATGATAATGAACATGTTTCCCATTATATGTTTTCAGCCATCTATTACGGTTTACGACTTGAAGCGATAACAAGGCTAAAGGTCATCGGTGACCTTGACCGATGACCTTTGACCTTTACAATTTTAGACGGCCATTTATGACTTATGAACAATGGTGAAGGTTTCAGGTCTCTTCGACTTACGGTTTCTGAGGAAAAAGAATTACGCAAACCCAAAATTATTCAAAGGGCAATAACGCAAAAAATACCATTACACACAGTTTCGGTCTAAATGTAACGAAGTTCTGCTTGACTCAAGGAACATTTTACTCATTACTCTTAATCAGCTACCTTTTACGGTTTCCGAGTTTAAGCGATAACAAGATTTTTTGTTCCAGGGCAGGTAACTCCGGTACTAAAAATAGGTCAAGATGCTTGACTCAGTTTTGAGATCCCACAGTGATGTTGATTTATCACACCATCTAGTATCGAAGTATCGAAGTATCGAAATGATATGTCGCGTAGTTTTTTCACAGCTATTGCGGCGGACCAAAAAGAAAAAAAAATAATCCGAAAAATTACAATAAGGTCTTTCACTGTGGTGAAAGACCTTAATAACAATAATCACACGAAATACAGAAAGGTCTTTCCCTTGGAGAGGGGAAAGACCTTAATTTTGGATAGATGGTGCACAATGGTAATATCCACTGAACATCCAAGTGAAAGTTTCAGTGAAATAGGAGTTGTCAGCACAGAGTATGAACCCCTATGGTTGACGGAATAACAAAAGGACGGACAGACGAACGAACGAACGGACGGACACTATGTTCATTATTTACCACCCAGCTAAAGCAGGGTTTTAAAATATAGATTAAATTGAAACAGAAAAATTGTAAATTCAATTTATGCAACTCTGCTGTTAGAGAAAAGTATCGTCTGATTATCGTCTGATTATGAAATAAATGATTATATACACAAATGCTACAAATTTTGAAAACGGAAGATTCGAAGAAACAGAAAGTGGTCATAATAAAAGATTTGAAATAAAATGATTGATTTTTGTCAAATACACAACCTAGAGTAACCCAAATATATTAAAATGCAATTGTGAGTAATGACGAAAATTTTGAACCGATATTGTGTCTTTACCAAATCGTTTCGAGTTGTTGGTCGAAAAAGTCTTTCATATTGGGGAAGATAGACTCTCGAACTACATTATTCTACAAATTGAATTTGTCCGTGTCATTAATATTTGAAAATATATTCATGATTGACTTTTTCTTTGTATTTTTGTGTAAATGCATACATATAGCTTAAACCCCTTTTTCAAATTGTGCATGCAATTCAAAATACTTATTTTGCAAATCAAATTAACCAATTTCAATTCCAAACTTAAATGTCATACATTGTTTCATTATTATTTTGTTAAAGATAGATAAATGATTTTCTTTAATACTGCTTGCAATTCCAGCACCATGTCCTTGTTTATAGCTGATGATACAGTTTTCGAACTACAGCTAGGTATTTCAACCCTTGATGTTTGTCATCAATGTGTTTATCAAAAATTAATTTTTGCAGACTTTATAAATTGCAATTCAACAATAATCCACCAAAACATCATGATTGTAGTAACTAATATCCTAATATTCCACTTTAGATAACAATATGCTCCCCCTTTTTATATTGTCTTCTCATGCAATTCAACTTAAAATTCTGACGACTCTTTCACAGAAGACAAACGGTGTGGTATTTATCAACTTCGAAGGTTCTAATTGCAATGACATTTTAATACGATAAGATGTGTTTTCTTCAAATGGTGGAGATAAACGTTTACAACCATATATTGTTGAATTTCGGGACTAGATAGGTGACTGTTTAAGAAGATTTACAGAAGATATGAACATGTAATATCTAGACAGCTCTCTAAAATACGTTCCAGTTCTTTTGTTCTTACAGGGTTTAAGTGGGATCAACCCAGCAATCTCATCCCAGTTAGAACAAAGGATATCTTTACTTTTTGTTTTTTATTTTCGTAAAAACCAAACTTTGAGAACTTTGGACACAGTAGAATTTAATGTTTAACTATCCATAGTATTTTCAGAGTTGAAGAGCCTAAAACCTTGAAAAATAAAATAGTCCATAGTGCGATTTGAACCAGTGTCGTCTCCTTTACTAGACCTCTACACTGCAGATCAAAGCAACTCGACCGAACTTAACCAATGAAAATTCATGAATATTCATCGATCAGGACACTGGTCTTCAAACATCCTTTTCGGTCTACTAACCAAGATCTATCAGACTGCTGTACTCGAACTGGGTTCCCGAATACTTTTGACATGTCAAAAATATCATGAAGTGGTCGAGTGCATTATATGTCGAGGAGAGGAAGAGAATCGATCTGGCCCTGGTCGAGGTAGTCGTGAAGAGGTCCTAAATGCACCGATATTGATCTGGTTTCAAATTTTAAAGGTAGGTTTACCCCGCCGATCAAAGCAACTCGACCGATCTCGATCTATGAATATTCATCGATCTGGACACTGATCTTGAATGCTCGTGTTCGGTCTACTTACCAATCGTGGCAATCTTACTAACTCTTCTTAACTCGAGCTGTGTTCCCGAATATTTTTTACATGTCAAAAAATATCGTGAAGAGGTCGTGTGCACTATATGTCGAGAACAAGTGTTTGGGAATCAATCGTGGTCTGATCGAGGTAGTCGTGAAGAGGTCGAATAGGATCAGTCTTGATCGAGTTTCAAAATTTTAGCCGATCATGCCGATTTCTACCCGACTTTATTTCATTTGCTTCTCGATTTATGCCGAGTCGCTTCCAGATCAACTCGATTAGTACTCGATCATTACTCGACGAACAAGATTCTTTCTTTTTTCTATACCAGATCTTTCCGACCATAACCCGATTTTTCTTGACCTGTTTCCAACTTTTACTCGACCACTCAAGACCTTTATTTGACTTATGCTAGGTTTACACCGCCGATCAGACCAACTCGATCATTTCAACAATTGCTGTTTTATCCCGATCAACGTCATAAAATTCATTGATCAAGCTAGCTCACGACGTCCAATCGACCTTTACCCGATTTAACTCGACCACTCTCGATTTCTTTACGATTCACGTACGACTTATGCTCCACCCACATTTGACCAACCAGACTTTGTCAGATTGAGCCAGATTATAGCACGATTTGTGTTTGATTAACTAGACCTGGTCGGAAGAAGATCGAGAAATGGTCTAGTGTGCTCGAGTTTGTCCTATTAGTACGTTTGTATATACGGGGGTAAAATGTGAAATCTCGGAACAGTTCAGCATGGTGAAAGAGCAGCAAAATTTGTGGCCCATGTGGCTGATGCTTCAAAGAAAAGATGATAACTGTGATAGATCTAGAGTAGCAGAGAAGGTGGGTCTGACACAGAAAGTGTGTAGTTTGGGTTATACAATAGCAAATGCTTCAAAGTCATCATTATAGAGGAATGAATGTTCGCTTTAACATACTAGCAGGCCATCCTCAACATGCGTCAGAACGCGACTGTGCGTTTTTCCTGTCATTACATGTGTCACTAATCTGATACAAAAAAACAGAGGACATATCATCACATGATATCGGTGGTAACTAGATTTACAGTAGTTTCCATGTATAGCTTTAAACCTGAATTCTGTAGAAAATCCGGTTTTTATAAAGTGAAAATGGCGAGCGGCTTCCCGTTGGGTACATTTTCCCAGTGCAAATCTAAAAGATTTTTTTTTAGTTTCTAGTAAATGTTACAAATATTCAAAATAACATTTTTCTGATGGGATTTAGCTTGAATCATATCTTTTGATAAGAGTACAAACCTACTCGGAAGAAATAATATAGTTAATTCTTGAATTCACGTATTTAGTGAATCTGTTTCTGGGCTGTGTATCTTGGCTACATGTTGGTTTCAATTTCAAATTCTGTCAGCTTAACTATATTCGATCGAATTTAAGCCCTCTGCACATCATCCCAATACTAGAAGCATGCACAGTCTAATATTCTTTTCTACAATAATAGCAAGATTGAGCTTTTGTCATTATTTTGTGTCCGTTGTCCATGAACTTTGCATTCAAATATATTCTATCCAGAAACCGCCGAGTCATGATAGACCTCGATTGGTTCAATCTGAAAAAAAGTCATGTCCGTTTCTAATCAATTACAACCGCCAACTGGGAATATACTAGTAGTTTTAAATTGGATCTTATGGGAAACTCATTTAAACGTTACCTCTAAAACTCCTAAGCCAATAAGACCAAACTTGTTACGATTGCCAAATGATGGTCCCTTTTCAAAATAGTGTCTGTCATATCGTCAGCTAATATAAGATGACTGCCAAAGGGGAACAAAGTTAAACATTGTACCAGAAGGATTTTCATTGGACCAATTGCAGACAAAATTGGTCAAAATAGTCCTTGGATGTTCCAATTTCAAAATAGTATCCATGAAATCCAAGATGGCCCACAACGGGGAAGATAATTAAATATTCGACACACCTTAGATATCCATTCAAATACTTTCTACTCTGAAACTACTTTGCCAATTGGTCAAAATTGAAAACAAGAGTGCTTGGCTGGTCCCCACTTGAGATAGTATCCGGCAGATTCTCATCATATCAAAGATGATCACCAGCAAAACTTGATCACAATAGTCATTGGAGCCCTTTGGATTGCTCCTTTAAAAACTGAAGTAAGGCCCTAGTGAGAGACTGAAGCTGTTGAAAGCCTCATGTTCTGCTATTGTGAAAAGATAACATGATGTCGTGTTAAATCGAGTAAAGGTCTTGAGTGGTCGAGTTAAAGTCGGATACAGGTCGGGAAAAAATCGGGTTATGGTCGGGAAGGTCTTGTATAGAAAAAAAGAAAGAATCGTGTTAGTCGAGTAATGATCGAGTACTAATCGAGTTGATCTGGAAGCGACTCGGCATAAATCGAGAAGCAAATGAGTTAAAGTCGGGTAGAAGTCGGCATGATCGGATAAAAGTCGGGTAGAAGTCGGCATGATCGGATAAAATTTTGAAACTCGATCAAGACCGATCCCTGTTCGACCTCTTCACGACTACCTCGATCAGACCACGATTGATTCCCGGCCTGTTCTCGACATATAATGCACACGACCTCTACACGATATTTTTTGACATGTCAAAAATATTCGGGAACACAGCTCGAGTTCAGCAGAGCTAGTAAGATCGCCCCGATTTGGTTAGTAGACCGAACCCGAGCATTCAAGATCAGTGTCCCGATCAATTAATATTCATGAATATTCATAGATCGAGTTCGGTCGAGTTGCTTTGATCGGCAGTGTAAACCTACCATTAACGGTGACGACCGTATAGTCCGAAGGTCCGATAGTCCTAAGTTCCGAAAGTGCAAAGGTCCGATAGTCCGAAGATCCGATACTCCGAATGTCCGATAGTCCGGAGGTCCGATAGCCGAAAATGTCACTTATCGTAAAAAATCGTTTAACCGGTGAAAAAAATACTGCAGATATTGAAAAATTTAAATATCTCCAAAATTCATGAACAAGAGAAGATACATGGATGTGGCATTGCTCGACATTCAGCAATGAATTCCGTCCGCTCAAACCAGTGCTACGGGCGTCTTGAAATTTATTACTATGAAGTATAAGCAAAGCTCATTGTTGAAGGCCTCATGGTGACTTCAAGATGAAGAACAACAATAAAAGCTTTGTTCCATTGCTGTGTTTATAGAGACTGTCTCATGTGTATTTACTCCGTATCCCTTCATTGCAAATTGTAGCGATAAGTTGAACTCGGATGCAAATTTTGACTAAAATTAATGTAATGTAAAACTAATGAATACTGATTTGTTATTTATTCAAAAATTCCCCTTTTCAAGTTAAAAAACAAATGTAAAGCGTCAGCTCCGGCAAATATTGGCAGATTTTAGCATGCATAATTTTTGCAGTCCTGTGACACATGTGCATGTCATCCTTCCCTATTAAATGCTCCAAAACTTCTTTAAAACATCTTTCCCTCTAAAACCACTGGATCAGTAATAGACATTTTTACTGTTCATAGTCGAAACCGAATCCGAAACTGAGACCGAATTCGAAATCATACTATTCAGATTGTTTCTCATTATTGCATGCATATCAGTGTCTCACGGGCTAAAAAGTTCAGCTTTCTTTTTGAAATATTGACTGTAGATTTATTTATAAATGCAATTTTATAGAAGTGATTAGACTTTAGTCATTAAATATGTAGTTAATTCTACAATTTGGATTTAAAATTTGCTTTCTGGGTGTAATCATGAACAAAAAATTTACATACATAATTTGTTGTTTGGCGGATTATTCTTATATTTATGTTTGCAATTTACAAATTTCATGAATTTTGTGTGTTGTTCATCTTTGAATATGTGTGTGTCTTCATTTTTCTTTTCTATGCCGTGCTCATGTGATATTTTTTGTTTTTCTGATGTTGCTATTGTTAATGGATTATTCGTTTTAGATTGACGGTTCTGTTCTTACTTAATTTTAGCATGAATAAGGTCTTTCAGGCGAACATATTACAGGCTGCATATTACGCTCATTCTTTATAAAGGCCGAAACAAATCAGAGTTTTGCATGTTGCGATATACAAAGTTCATGAATTTTAGCATCAACAAAATATTAAAAGTAAGTGAGAACCAAACCGTCAATCTAAAACAAACAAGCGAAGGACAATGGCAACATCGAAAAGAAACAAAGACATAACGTGAGTACAGTACAGGAAAGAAACATGAATACACACAAATATACTAAAAATAAACAACACGGACAACACGGACCAAAAAAAAAACAATGGATAAGATCAGTAAGATTTTAAGTCTGTGATTTAAACTTTTTGTTAGCACATGACCAAAACAGTTTAATTTTGAAAATTTATTTCACGGTATCCTTTTGATGGAGTTTTATATGCTGCAATAGACAAATTTCTTGAATCTTAGCATAGATAAACCACATACTAAAAGTCTTAATTTTCAAACCTTAATTATGCTGAAATTACTGTAATATCGCAAATAAAACTCAATCAAAAGAATATCATGAAGTACATTCTTCAAAAAGCCGAATTGATTTGGTAAGATTAAACATTTTAGTTTAAAAACAAACTAGAAATCATAAAATTTGTATTTACAACATATAAAACTTCTTATAAAGGATATATGAAATAATCTTTACGAAAGACTATATTGTTTTGGTCTTTTTTAAAGATTGAGTTTAAATTACAGACTTCAAATTTTACTTTTCGTACTTTATTAATGCTAAGACTCATGGATTCACTGGCTTAAAATCTTACATATTTTAAACTACAGACTTGAAAGCTAACTTCTCATGCCTTATTCATGCGTAAATTCAGAAAATTTTTATATTGTAACATATAAAACTGATTCAAGAGGATATGATAAAATAATTTTAAAAAGACTGGATGGTTTTACATTTCTAAAAATTGAGCGTAAATGCAGACTGAAAGTTTTCCTTAAAGATGTTATTTATGCTGAAATTCCTGAAGTTTGCATATCGCATCATATAAAACTTTTTTCAAAAGGATACAATGATGAAATAAAAGTTTCTTAGTTCAGACAAAAAAAAAACCCAAAATCTCACTTTTGAAACATTATTTATGTTAAAATTCATAAAATTTGTATATTCCAACACATAAAATTCTTTCAGGAAGATAGGACGAAATAAAATCAATTTTTCAAGAAAAAAATGAATTGTTTTGGTCATTTATAAAGACTGAGTTTAAACTGCAGACTGAATATCTTGCTTATCATACCTTATTTATGCTAAGCTTCATGAAATTTGTATATGGCAACATAAAAAAATCTTTCAAAGGGATATGATGAAGTAAAATTAAAAAAAAATAAGTGAAAAATAAAAAAAAATAATCAATTAAGATTGAATTAATCCGCAGACCAAAAATCTAACTATGAGAAAAAAAATCTCCAGTGAATAACGTTTTTAAATGTTAATCTAAAACGGAGTAATTTACAACTGTTAAAGTGAACTTAAGACAGTCAAGATCGAATCCTTCCATGACCCGCAAATCAGCTCTTCATTCGCACCAACAATCACCAGTTTATTTGATAACTATATTAATATATAGCAAACAAACTTTACGAAAGTTGAATAAGAAAGAAAATTATGAGCTTTAAACAGAATAAACTATTTTGATTGGTTTGATTAAATACCTAATTTCGATTTCAGTTTCTCATAATTTGCGTTTTCGATTAGAAGTAAATTCTGATTCCGATCGGAAACTGCACTTTTCGATCTGATGCGAAATACCAGGTATTTCGCGAAATACTATATATTCTGTACAGAAACTCAAGATTTCATGCGAAATACCTGATATTTAGCATGGAGACCCTCCTTTTCAGTTTTCGAGCAAGACGCCGACCCCAACAATTTTCGTGGTCGTATAGCAACGTTAAAAGCAACAAACGATCAAAATTGATCAACAAAAAAATTTTGTAGCAAAAAGTAAACAATTTTGCATTCTATTATCAAATTACTTCTACAACATTGTATTAACAGTTGAAAGTGCAATATGGAGATTAAAGACAGAAAGCCTAACATTAACATTGCAATCATAGTTCATTCTATATATGCTGGTTTCGGTTTCGGTCTCGGATTCGGTCTCGACGATGAATAGTAAAAATGTCTAATAGAACAAATTGGTAACAACAGTCCTCGGTTGGTCCTCTTTAAAATTATTCCGTCAGATATCAACACCAAATCCAAGGTTGGTGCCAATGGTAATGGCCATATTTGTCAGTACGAAATGGATTTTTGTAAAAAAAAAAAAAAAAAAAAAACACCTTCTGAACACGATTCCTCGAAAGTTTTAGATTCAGGAGAGATGAGTTTTCCCGAAAGGTCAAATGTTAAACTATGCTACGGGCTGACAAGCTAAAGGATTAGGTGCGGTAAGGGCCTAAAAAAATAAGTATGCTTAAATTCACAATATTTTTTTGTTGAAATGTACTATGGATATGGGTTAACAATTAACAGGTAGATTAATCAAATATTGATGTACGATTACAGAGTTTTTCAGTGTAGAAATTGTGACAAATTGCAAATTTTGTCAAAAAATGACAAATTTGACTAATTTTGACTACTTTTTCTGATGAGGAAACATAGAGCACAGGCAAGAACCAGAAAAATATTTATATGGGAGGTCCAATACATTTGTACTGATAAGTTGGTAAATTATCTAGTTGGTTCTTTAATGTGCTCTATATTTCCGGCTAGAAAAACTGTTGGAAAATATGCGAAATTCCTTAAACTTCTATGTTAACGTTGAAAAGTAGCTTTAACATGACGTCAGACTTGTACCTATTGTGACGTCATGGGTTCTAAATTTTGTCTTTTTTCCATTAGTGGGATCTTAACTTTCAAACCAACATAAAAGAAAAAAATTAAGTGCAACTTAAAAAATCACCAAAATTTAGGGCCAAATTAGCCCCTTATCGCATCTTGTCCTTTTGTCCTTATGTAACGGGCGAATTAATGCTCCCTTGCCCGTCGTCCAATCAGCAATAAAACCGCTTTCCCTGTATTTTAGTAAACTTGCCTGCTACCTTCTTGTTGCCATCACAATTTCGCGCTTTTCATGTAGCCCTCTTACAGAATACGTTGCAAATGTCTTTTAGACAAAATGTCTACATTTTTTTCATATCTGGGTTACATAGGGTTATTTTCGAACTATCGGACCTTCGGACTATCGGACTTTCGTACTATCGACCCTTCGGACTGTCGGACTATCGGACCTTCGGACTATCGGTGTGTAACCGATTTAACACAACAGCATGTCATCTTTTCACAATATTACAACATGAGGCTTTCAAGAGTCTCAGTCTCTCACTAGGGTCTTACTTCAGTCTTTAAAGGAGCCAATGGACTCAAATGACTATTGTGATCAAGTTTGGCTGATGATCATCTTTGATATGATATGATACTACCTCAAGTAGAACCAGTCAAGGACTAATGTTTTCATTTTTGGCCAATTGGCAAAGTAGTTTCAGCATAAAGATATTTGAATGGATATCTAAGTAAGGTCGAATATTAAAGTATGTTCCCAGTTGTGGACCATCTTGGATTGCATACAGACAAGATAGATAATATTTTGAAATTTGAACATCCAAGGACTATTTTATTTTATCGAGATGTGAGAAATTATCGTAATAAACCGGAAAACAATGTTAGAGATGGTTTTCTAATCCTATTTGAAGTGAAGCGATCTCCGTAGTCTCCAGTCTAAAATATGCTGTCATTTTGTTGCTACCATCGTTGCTTTGTGTATCATTGCACTATTCATTGAAAGCCTGTAAAGATGTGGCTATTAGAAATGTATGTTTGTAATTTCACTTTCCGTGAATTGAGTTAATTGAAAAGTATGTGAACTGGTAATTTCTTTTTGGGGTACTTCTATATAATGTTTACGACAAACGATGATAATGTTATTAGCAGCGTTGTCAGCTGGAACAAAAACAATTCCTTTCCAAATTCTTTAAGTTTCATTTGGATGCGAGAAACGGTGGATTTATTTTTGTTGTCATGGCGGAAATGTTGTTCAAACTGTTTAATTCGGATATCGACAATTTTCATATAGCATTAAAGAAAAAATCCAAAGATTATTTGTCAACGTGTTCACGTTTAACCCAATTTTTACAATAAGTCTTAAGTGAGTCGTGGATGGTGTTACGACAATCTCTCCAATTTTAGAAGGTGGCCTATATTTTGGACCTTTATGAAGTCTTCCGCGTCATACTTGTTATAAATACCAATATCTTATTGGACAAGTTCCAATTATATAATGTTGTAAAAAGTCGTATTTTTTTCATTCTATTTTATTATAAAGCTTAAAGTTCAGAAACACATTAACATGACTGCACTGTCTGCAGGATAACACAAACTGAAGATTTTTATGTTTGGAAGTGAACTTAAATTTCGTGACATTTGTGTCGATTAAACTGGAAATTTTTTTTTTTAAAAAGTGCAAATAAAAATCACGTCATTCAGAACAAATACTCATCTTCACGGGGAATGTAAAATTCCCTTATGTAACAAATTAGGTAGGCTTTCTAAGACACCTCATATTAAAGGTCTTAATTCTGCACATCTAGACGTAATTAAACATAAAAGTAAATGTACATGAGACGAAGAAAAAAACAAGTAATGGAACAACACTTTTGTTGGTGTTTTTCATCTTGTAGTCGCCATAAAGATTTAAACGATGAGATTTATTCATACCTTATTTAGTTAACAGGCGGTCCTTAGTTCTGGGCGGTTGAGTGGGACTGTTTGCCAAATATCGAACAACGGTACATAGCATACATGATTTTTTTTAACGAATGCTGGATCGTCAACAATTTTTTATAAAATTGACTGGCAAACTGTTCTTACAATCACTGTTATCCGACTACAAATTTGTGTAAATAACTTTTTATAAATAGGGTCTGTAAGTCTCGTCATGTGACTCACGAGAATCTACGATAAACAGGCAATTCGAAAACGTTTCCCACCAAAACATGACGTTTAAGGACTATGACGTTACGTTTCAAAATTTTACCAGACTTACAGGCATTATTGTGAGCGTGATAGTTTAATTAAACATAATTTAAGTTTTAAAAGGTTAATTTATTCCATCATTTCGTAATATTTACATTTGCACAAAGTACCTAGCTATTTCTTATTTCACCTATCAAAAAACCTCAACAATGTCAAAGGTTTTTGAAATGTTTAGGATGTCAGAGGTATTTGTGTTCTTTTTTTAGATATTTTTTTTTTATTGTTGTGTTTAATTGAATTTAATGCCAAAAATTTGGTTGATATGCACATCCATATATCATTTCCGTAATTGCTACATAGTTTCGTGAAAATCTGTAGAGTAACCTCATCAGGGCTGCACTGACGAGAACAGGACTGAATGATAGACTGAAACTCCAAAACCATTATGATACAACACAACTATATTTCACGGTGTGTGCCGAAGTTTGCATTGTACTTTTCTTCTTATAATTCTTCGTTAGTAGTGTACTTGTATTGGGTTTTATTCGTATGTTTATTATACTATAGGGAAACGGGACAGATAAAGGGAGAGGTATAAGCACCCATTTACCGGTTAATCCTACCGCTGGCTTTTGCTAGTGTCGGTACCAAGTCCAGCTATCCCTGAGTTCCTATCGTTATTTACGTTTGTCTCTTGTCTTTTATTTGTGTATTTCTAGTATAGTTCACTTGTGAATTGTAGCTTGTGATTGTACAGTTTTCGGCCTTTGTAGGTGTTTATTGTAATCCTTTGTTTGTAATCAGATCGCGAATCACTTGCGGATTCCTAAAAATTCTAAAGTTCTGCTCAAACAGTCTCGCCTATTGACATATAACATTCAAACGTTTGATTTTTCTATTCATTATACATCCATTCCACATAATAAACTAAAATTATTTATTTCTGAACTGATATGTCCGTTTTTTCGTGGGTGTATGATGGCTTTAATCTTCCCACTTCTGGTGTATGTGGTGTTCTAGTTTTTGTCTTGTTTATTTTCTATGATTTATGTAATGTTGTGCTATGTGTCTTCGGTAATTTATTCGCCTTTAGAGCGGTAAGCATTTTTAAAACCCAACTATTATACTTTATTTGCACAAATAAACCCTAGTGGGTTAAAGCAAACTTTAAAATAAGCAATGACATACAAATTCACAAATTGTTTACAACATATAATAAGAAGATTCATTATATTTAATGAAGTAAAATTGGCCAAAGTGGACCTCATTTTCGCAGTTCTACAGACCGCTTTATATAGTCAACAACACTGGACAATATACTTGTATCTGGATCCAAGATTTTTTTAAACTTTGATGGAGAATCAAGCTGGTTAAAATCAGTTACATGGTTATTTTCAATGAAACTCTGTCTTATATTATTCTTAATTTGACAATGAAAAAAGAAGTGTTCTTCGTTGTCAAGGACATTACAAGTTTTACATGTTCTTTGATCTCGATGGATTTTCTTGTATCTTCCTACTGCTACTTCAAGGTTATCACTGATTCGAAATTTTGTGATCAGTTGACGACTTTTAAAATCTTATACTTGTAGAACTCTAAATCTTGTAAATGATTATTCGGTAATGTGGTGTGTTAATAAAACTTATCTAACTGCCAACTGGGATAAAATTTTATTTTTTATTTTTTGCTAATTCTGGATTATAATTTAATATTTTATGAAAGGATATGGAGTAAATGAACACGAGACCATAACATATATGTTAACTCCAACTGCAATAATTTTAATGAGCTGTATGGCCATTTCGGAAATTTATTCCTCATCAGCAGCACTAGAACCCAAACAAAGGAAATCCATAATTTCAAAAATGTTTAAAATGCATAAAACCAAACGAAATCCGAATAATCAGTCATATCAAATATATATTTTAGGACAAAACTTCGATGGTGGGAGTTAATCCTTCGATTTTAGAATTTACATATATTCAAATAATAGTAATTGAATAAAGTGTACACATGAGATATTATCTCGTGTACAAGTACACCATATCTAAGAAAAATAAAGAGCATACATCTCTACCACGGGGAATTGTTTTACCAACTCCACACTGCAATAAAAGACAAACTCCTGTATTAAATATTTTATGAAAGGATATGGAGTAAATGAACACGAGACCATAACATATATGTTAACTCCAACTGCAATAATTTTAATGAGCTGTATGGCCATTTCGGATATTTATTCCTCATCAGCAGCACTAGAACCCAAACAAAGGAAATCCATAATTTCAAAAATGTTTAAAATGCATAAAACCAACCGAAATCCGAATAATCAGTTATATCAAATATATATTTTAGGACAAAACTTCGATGGTGGGAGTTAATCCTTCGATTTTAGAATTTACATATATTTAAATAATAGTAATTGAATAAAGTGTACACATGAGATATTATCTCATGTACAAGTACACCATATCTAAGAAAAATAAAGAGCATACATCTCTACCACGGGGAATTGTTTTACCAACTCCGCACTGCAATAAAAGACAAACTCCTGTATTAAATATTTTATGAAAGGATATGGAGTAAATGAACACGAGACCATAACATATATGTTAACTCCAACTGCAATAATTTTAATGAGCTGTATGGCCATTTCGGAAATTTATTCCTCATCAGCAGCACTAGAAATAATTTATATAAAATAACCAGAAATAACCAGATATTATAATTTAATATCTGGTTATTCCACCTCTTGTGATGCACTCGAATCAGCAACATCAATTCTTTTTTTAATGAATGACAGGGGATCAGCACCATATTGTCGTCTTTTGATGAACCGAAGAGGATTAGCACCATAGTTTCCTCTCTTACCATATATTGGCATATGTTCGTCTCTCTTGCCATATATTGGCATGTGTTCGTCTCTCTTACCATATATTGGCATATGTTGGTCTCTTTTACCATATATTGGCATATGTTCGTCTCTTTTACCATATATTGGCATATGTTCGTCTCTTTTACCATATATTGGCATGTGTTCGTCTCTTTTACCATATATTGGCATGTGTTCATCTCTCTTACCATATATTAGCATGTGTTCGTCTCTCTTTATTGTGGCTAGAAGTAGATATTCAAGCAATCATAAAATAACAACGAAAAGAAGACATGGCTTGGCCGGACTTCTTTATTGTTTAGAAAGATTTAGTAATCGTCTTCTTAATTGTTTAGAAAGATTTAGTAACGTTCTAACCTTTACTTCAATATAATACCTTGACAATTCAGTTGTATACATCAGCAATTTAAGTTATTATATTGACCAATGGTAATCAGAATAATTGCTTTAAAAGACTAATTGTTGAAAAAAAAATAATTAGAAGAAATTTGTAATCCGGTGCAGGGGACATGGAACTAAGACTGAGATCTTAAATTTAAAACATTTTGACGGACATAAAGAGTAAGCAATCAGATAGATAACCAAGACTGGGTCCATTGTTAATTGTGTAAAATAAATTTTGTGTGGGACTACAGTGTTTTCCTGCCAATTTCAGAATCCAAGAATTCAATGGTTGCAAACTTAGGCAATCCAGTAACAATTGTAGAACCCTCGTGCCTAATTTGTTCTATATCTTTTGAGAGTCCTGCATAGTGCACCCATGCACCCCAGATTTCATAAAAATAATCTAGTAATGGCTATTTGTAAACTAAGTTTTAGTGTTTTCTGGTTTTTGGTAACTACGTTTTTTAAAAGACGCACTAAAAATTATGGTGGCTTATTTCTGCCATCGAGATGTTGAGCTGTCCAGATAATTATCGAAACATGTAGACATAATTATTTCGACAAGTCGACTATACGCCATTTTTATGTAGATTTGTCACGAAAAATATCTCGATAAGTCGACATATTTTTCTCGACAAGTCGACATCATCTATCTCAAATTGTCATCCTGAGGTCGAGATGTTGCTCGTAGCTGCCATCGTGAAGTTGCGTAGTTGTGCACCCGATACTTGAAATTTTGATTTTTAACGATTAAGAAGTCTACCTCCCGTTGAATTTTGGTGAAAACGAACAAAAATGTTTTAATATCTTACCTGCATGAACAAATGTTAGTTGAACAATGCCAAAAAGAAACAAAATTAGTAGAGCCTTCATATTTATCCTCTAAGGGAACTGCAGAAAAAAACAGAGATATCGAACCATCTAATATGCCAATTTATATACTAGTATTCATCCCCAATGAAAGATTAATACTCGAAGAACCAGCTTGGTAGTAAATAACCCAATTTTTCATTGAAATAGATAGTTCAGCAATTAATTATATGTTTTATTATAAAAATTAGTTGTATATAATGTTTCTATATCAACAAATCAAGGCAGTGTGGAATCCGTACAAAGATTCGCCGTGCGAGAGATGTATGCTTTCTTTTCATTTCAATTATGGTGTTCTTTTTCTTGGGAGATACTAGTATATCTCATATGGATACACTAAATTCATACTTTCAAATTTTGGCATTTTATTACTTTTTGGGGTAATTTGCATTTTAATTCTGAACCCATCTGTTTATCGTGCCCAAGTCTAATTGTTTTACTATGTCAACTGTAACCCGAATAATCCAGTCGTTATATTTCACTCACTGCGATCGCTTCATTAACGCCTGGATGCATACACTATCAAAACGCGTCAATCGGATGTCGTTTATTGCTATGAATTATGGGAATAAAATCGTCTGAACTTTACGATAATTAATTGTACATGTAGGTACGTGCTGAGTTAGCGGGTCTACAATAAACATATCAGACACCCAATTGGATTAATACATGTTTAATGTCATTTTTGTGCTGGTCACATCTAAGGCAGATTAAAAGAACAATAAATAATGACAATATTTTTCGATATTTTAAAATAAAATCATTTATGTTTTAATAATATCAGGGACATACATAATTATATGTCTTTGAGAATATTCATTGATTTAAAAATATTTCGCATAAATATTTTTATTTTTATTTCAATTCTAAATTCAATATTTTTGACACTGAATACACATTTCAGTTTTGAGAAGATCGTAAATCAATATTCATTATTATGTGTAATTATTTTATATGTCGCAGTTTTGGTATGGAAAATAAAATTGCATTCCAATTGCACAATATATCGTGTCTTGACTGTAAATGTACAATATCTTACAATTATCATTTATTATCGAATACACATTAATATTTGACCAGATCGTGTCGTGTTTAAACGTTAGAAATTTATTGTAAATTTCACATATTCAACACTTTCTACTTTTTTACTCTTGCTTTAAAACCCTTTTTTTATGTAATAATTATTTTGAAATTCAAGCCCAGTCGGAACGCCAGCGCGCTATTTCGTACCTCCACCAATGTAATGTCAATTCAAAGATTCAAGGGGCGCAACTCCAAAAACAATATAGATGGCACTGGCAATTGTGAAGCATGTCGGACTGTTCACATCGGTGACTCTTGTTTAGTAGATAAAAAAGGGTTTGTGAAATATAACACAACATATTTTAGTTTTACAAATAATTTTGATATATTTTTGCAAATGGCTGCAATGAATTTGTAACGTAACTTCGCTTTTCTTTCAATAAAATCTTGGGGAAACTGTTGTTGTTTTGCTGCTAAAAAAAAATGGCGCTAAAAACCCAGTCTTAAAATAACTGACACAATCGCATCCTATTGGTTGTTCATAAATAAAATGGATAAAAATAGGTACAATGACCCATAAATTACCCATGAGTCAAGTGTTTTCCCATCATTCTTCCTGTGGAATTCTATCACGCTGTCAACAGGAAGCGGCCATTTCAGAAGAAAATCCAAGATACTTTCACTATTTTCTCTGTTATATTTCAGAATCTTGCTTTTTGTAATCAGTTAAATTTACAAGGAAATTGTCTGACCTGTCCTATATGTTGACAGTTGTCCGAGTTTACCCCTCCCCCACACACACATGACACACTGCCTTCCACAAAGTGTGTTTACATTTGTACTACTGCAATTTGCAGTGCAAATAAACTTGAAAAATTCAAAGGCAGATTATGTCAAGCACTATA
>MJUU01006634.1:122836-136099 GCA_002080025.1 Modiolus philippinarum | reverse complement strand
TACTTCCAAGAAACCATGCTTTCAATCAAGTGAATGTTGTAAACACAAACAAATGGTCGGGGATTCTTTATTCTAATTAAACAGGTGTTAATTTCTACAAGAAGCCTTGATTAGATAATTGGGAAGTGATTGATATGTAAACAACATTTGACAAAAGCAATTACGTGGCCATCAATTTCTTTCATCAATTTTTACTCTGTCTGAACGAACAACCAAAGCGTGGAATGGAAGCCACTTTTTCAAAATATTTAACAAAGGAAACAATGTTTCTATATCGGGTACATTCTCCTCAATGTTTACACTTCCTGATCAATGCTGTTCTAACAATTATTGTAATTTTGATATTTCTGAAAAATTGAAAAGTGTCGAAAAAATCGGCCGTCCAATAATTCGAGATAAGACGGTATCTCCTATAAGCACATACAAATAAACCTAAATGAACAGGTATTAAACAAAAATGGTGGAATAATACCACTGTGACACCTTAACTTCAACACATACGAACACCTTCAACTCTTATAGAGCTTTGATAATTCAACGTAGTTGTAATTAGACTTGAAAGAGACCTACTTTGGCCGCGGCGTGTGTATAGTGAAGTAGACTGCAAGTTTTGACCAATCGAATTATCTGTTACATAAATTTTGCATTAGAATGAACTTTAGAAAACTTTCTGGTCAATTTACGTGTAGCACGAAAGATTATTAAAACAAAATGCTGTATAGTCATAGACATACATACTGTGTTCCTTCAAATAAAAGGTAGAGTGAATATATACGAGTCAAAATTTATGCTAAATAAAGATGAGGTAGCCCATTTTACCAGATTACAAAGCTATGAATTACCTGAATTATAATATTTTGATCAATATGAAAGTTTGCAGTATATTTATTGCTTGAGATTTATATATATATATATTTTTTTTTTCATGATTTGTTTACCTTTTCAGAACATGCCCAAACAGAATCAATACACCTAAACCTTCCTCAAGAAGGAGAGAATCATCAGCTCCTTATAATGAAGATAACAAATCAAAAAAGCTAAAGAAAGGAATAGAACAGACATTAAGAAGAACAAGGAGTAATGTATCAGAACTGACACGTTTGCGACCAAGGAGATCACAACTTGACCAGTTGAGTTGAGAAATTCATGGCTTCTCTTACATGGTTGTTGAATGTCAGATGAAAATATCCACCTTGGGATATTGAGAGCTTTATTTATAAAAGATGGAAATGAGTGGTGCTGAAATAGATCTTTGAAACTGAAAGTTATCACTACTGTATAGCATTTTATGATACATGTAATTAGAGTAATTTGTTTATTTTTAGTGTATAACATTGAGAGATTATTTATGGTATTTGCTTATAAAAGCTGCCTGAGGTTTCAACATTTATTAAAAGAAGTGAGAAGCGGAAAGACATCAAATTTCTTAAAATGTGACAATTGTCACTAGTAGCTAAATGATAAGTGTACTAATTTTTACATTTACATTTTAATTCTAAACTACAACTTGGCAAAAATGTAATTATTGCCTTCAAAATAAGTTTTTAATTATGTCTGTATGTGGAGTTTTTTCCTCAATCAGACTTGCCTACCCTTATGATTTTGGCACAAGGCTTTCTAATTTTAAGGTAATCTTGGGCCCTAACTATGGTTTACCATTTCCTTTTGAATAAGTCAATATGCATCATTCCAGAAGTTCCTTGTTAACGTGAAAAAATTAACATTTCCTTTTCCAAAAAAAAAAACAATGTAAGTATGAACAATTTTTTAGCTCACTTGGCCAAAGGCCAATGTGAGCTTTTGCCATCACTCGGCGTCCGTCGTCCATCCGTTAACTTTTATTCAAAGAACTTCTCCTATGAAACTTCTGGGCCAATACTAACCAGACTTTGCCTGAATCATCACCAGGGTATGCTCTTTCAAGTTTGTGATTATTATGTCTGTAGACCAAACAACATGGCTGCTGTTACTAAAAATAGAACATGGGGTAAATTGCCGTTTTTTGCAAATTACTGGAAAACAATTACAGATATCAAAATTCTGACATAGGTAAAAATGAACTGCATGATGAGATTTACCTGCCCTACAATTTTGAAGAATATCCGTTTACCCGTCTTGGGGTTATTGCCCCTTTTCCCGTAAAATTTTCAGTTTTTCATTACTTTTAGTCTTATATATTGAAAATGGTAGAAGATAGAAGTGAAGTTTATGTTACAAAAATGGTCAGCATAGTAAGATCTACATGTCCTGCAATTTTGAAGAAAATCTGACAACCCACATAGGAATTGTTGCCGCTTTTTCTTTGAATTTTTATTTTTTATTTCAAAAACTGTTTGAGTGAAAGGTTAAATGTGAATTGCTAAAGTGTTGAGGTTTTCCAGAACTACAATTTTTACATATGTCCAGCAGTTCGCATCTCATCCAAGATGGCCGTCGGCGGGGAAGATAGTTTAACATAGGACCCTATGGGAAATGCATTCAAAGATCTTCTCCTCTGAAACCACTGAGCCAATGGGGACCAAATTTTGTTACAGTAGTCCTTGGGTGGTCCCCTTTAAAAGTTGTGATTTTTATGTTTGTACCTCATCCAAGACGGCTGCCAGCGTGGAGCACAGTTTAACATAGGGACCTTATGGGAAATGCATTCAAATGTCTTCTCAGAACCCACTGAGCCAATTGGAACCAAACTTGGTTACAATAGTCTAAATGTTTTCCTTCAAAGTTTGTGATTTTTATGTTCATACCTCATTAGGGCCCCGCATTGAGATGTGGGTGCCCTATAGTTTTCACTTTGTCTGTCAACAATTTTTTTTTCGTCAAAGATTTCTTGGCTTGTATAAATGGGAATGATTTGAAATTAATCTGAAGCTTGGAAATGATAAGTTGTATTGTGTAAGCAATTTTCAAGTTTGTTGGACTTCCACTTCCTGTTTGCTGATACTTTGTTTTTTTTACTTTAACAAATTTTTCATCACAGATTTCTTGGCTTCCACAATAGGGAATGATTTGAAATTTGGTCTGGAGCTTGGAAAAAATGATGACTTGTATCATGTAAGCAATTTTCAAGTTTGTCGGGTATCCACTGCCTGTTTGCTGATACTTCGATTTTTTTCTCTGAAAAAAATTTCCGTCAAAGATTTCTTGGCTTGTATAAGTGGGAATGATTTGAAATTTGGTCTGACGCTTGGAAATAATGAGGTGTATTGTGTAAGCTATTTTCAAGTTTGTTGGACGTCTACTTCCTGTTTGCCGATACTTTGATTTTTTTTACTTTTAACAAATTTTCGTCACAGATTTCTTGGCTTATACTATGGGGAATGATTTGAAATTTGGCTTGGTGCTGGGAAATGATGACTTGTATTGTGTAAGCATTTTTCAAGTTTGTCGGGTATCCACTTCCTGTTTGCCGATACTTTGATTTTTTTCTTTGAACAAAATTTTCGTTACAGATTTCTTCGCTTCTTCAATAGGGAATTATTAGAAATTTGGTCTGAAGCTTGATAATAGTGAGTTGTATTATAAGCAATTTTCAACATTGTCGGGCCTCACTTCCTGTTTGCAGATACTTTGATTTTTTACTATCAACGAAATTTTTGTCACAGATTTCTTGGCTTCTACAATAGGGAATGGTTTGAAATTTGGTCTGAAGCTTGGAAATGATGATTTGTATTGTGCAAGTGACTTATAGGTTTGTCACTGAATTACCTTCTGTTTTGCTGATACTTTGATTTTGAACTTTAAATGACTTGATATTTAGTCTGAAGATAGTTTGGTTAAACTTCAAGAAATCACTGTATCCAGCAAATTAATGTATCAACACATTAGTGTGTCAAACAGAATTTGAATCCACACTCACCTGATTTTTACTTTTGCCTAGAGTTTCAGGATTGAAATTGTGGGGCCCTTCCGACAACGCCAGTTTCGACATGCTCTAGTTCAAGATGGCCGCCAGCAGGGGACATAGTTTAACATAGGGACCCTATGGGAAATGCATCCAATGATCTTCTCCTCTGAAACTACCAAGCCAAATCGAACCAAACTTAGTCACAATAGTCCTTGGGTGGTCCCCTTTAAAGTTTGTTATTTTTACGTTCTTACCTCATCCAAGATGACCGCCAGCGTGGAACATGGTTTAACATAGGGCAGTGTTGGCGCTAGAAGGTCGCCACGTCGCCAGATGCGAATTAAAATCTTGAGTGGCGAAGAAAGTTTCATCTTCATTCGCCACATTGGCGAATTGAAAAAAATAGGTGTTTTCAAAGCATAAAGTTAAAACCTTATTTGGTTAGTGCATAGATGGTTTGATTTCAATAACCGCTAGCTTTATTCATCAAAATATTAAAGAGAAACTTTAGAAATCCATGCAAACACCTTCGTTTGGTGAAAAAGAAAACAAACTTTCTCACTTCCGGTTTGTCCAAATACCACAAAATTACCAATGTGTCCAAATACCGCAAAGTACCTAAAATACCAAATACCAAAAAGAAGAACATGTAGAATGTCCAAATACTGAAAACAAAGTTGCCTTTTGTATAGAATAGATATAACACTTAAAGTATCAATGTCATTACTGAAAACAAGGTTTATAATTGTCAATGAAAACAAATTGTTTTCCAATGAGTTCAAGTTGATTATTACACAAAAATGCACAGGTGACATCTGATTAAAATTACCGTGGAACTTTTTTCTATAGCCATTGAAAGATTTGGAAATTATTTTTGTATACAGCAAGATGTTTTATAAAGACCTTCAAAAACAAAATGAATAATTGAAACCATACATGCCATACCATGTCAAATAAAATAGAATCATGTGTAACAAAATTCCAGCATTCAAAGCAGATTGACCTAACGTAACCATTACTGACTTAAGCTATCGTAGAGAAAGGGTATGAAGATATAGAAGAAAAAAACAATCTTCATTGCTAAGATACTATGAGAAGATAAATGAATTAAAAGGAAAAACATATTGAAAGGAAATATTTTATGTAATTATTTTTAGTGGCTAAAGATTTTTGAATGCGGCTAATGAAAATCTTGGGGTATTAGCCACAGTGGCTAATGCAAAATTTTTCCTACCGCCAACACTGATAGGGACTCTACGGGAAATGCATTCAAATGTCTTCTCCTCTTTAATCTACTGAGCCAATTGGAACCAAACTTGGTTACAAGTGTCTTTTGGTGATCCCTTCCAAAGTTTGTGATTTTTATGAAAAAGAAAGGAAATGGGGTAAATGTCAAGGAGACAACATCCCATATCCAGGTTAAAACGACCCAAAACAAAGCAAATTTAGTTTGTACCCCATCCAAGAATGAAAATGTAACATACGGTGAACTGATTTATAGTATAAATTGGTGGTCTATTGGTGACAATGAATAAAACCAGTCACCAGGTGAGTGATACAGGCTCATGTGAGCCTCTAGTTTAGATTTCCTTCTTAAAGAAGTTTTCCGAGTTTGAGTATTGTATGAAGACATTTTGTGACAATAAAAGTTAAAGTACTTTACTATTTTTCATCTCGGTTGAAAATTTACATTAAGTAACTTGCTATTTTTGACCCAGAGTGGTAGACAAGCCTGCTGACCATGGCCAGTAATTTATTAAAATGAACACAAAATTCAGACATGTACTTTTTATTCAGTCTGGAAGATTTTTTGTAATTCATATTACCAAAAGGATTTTGTTACGTTTTGTAACAGACATTTATAGCCTTTGTGTAGCTTTACTACAAAAATTAATATTATGCCCAACCCACAAATGTGGAAGGTGTATATATATCTACCCTCCATCCATATGCACATCCTTTTGTTAAGTTTTGCTTGTAGGTTGATGCATTGTTTTCCTATTATAATATTTAATAATACAGTATTATATCGGTACATTCACTTAAGCAGAGTAAAAAAAAATCTATGTTTCCGGTAACTCGACAGACCCTAGATTTTTGGGGCTAAAAATGTCAACCCTAAAGTTTTTTTGGCAATTTTTAAAGAAGCACTGTTAAAGTCCAGAAGTTACTCTCTATATGTCTATGTAAAAAGATTTTGGAAAAATTTTAAAAAATGCCTACCTACTGACCCTAATTTTGAAGAGTATGTTACACAGAGTTTTTTTTTTTTTCGCCTTAGAGTAGTACTACCAGGTTCACTAACAATAGGGGACCCATGACCTACATTTGTTTCTAGAGTGGCTTTTATTAAATTTGGGTTTAAGTCCCTTCCTCAACAATTTAATATGATCTCGGAATTCATCTTGACGAGTACTCAATATCAATATCAGTTAAGTATCTACTTTTGGTGCTTGATTGACTTAGTAGAATTTTGTGCTGTAAGTCTATTTCTCAACAAATACACAACATATCACTGTGATGTTTCATAAAATTAATTAGCTTGATGAGAACTGTCGAATTCTAAGACAGTTTGGTGACTCATGATGTCCATTTAACACTTGAATAACTCTTAAACGTTTTGAGTTAGGGCCATTTTCTCTCTAAAACTGCTAAGCTAATTGTAACAAAAATTGACATGAATCAACACTAGGGTATGTTGTTTCAAAATGATGTTAGATTAGTCTGAAAATAGATTATTTTGCCAAAAACTCATAAACCCTTGCAATATAAAAAAAAAAATATGACTAGGAAAAAATTATCAGGATGACAAGAAGTACCCATCCTGCAATTTTGAAGATATTTAGAAACCTGTCTTGGAGTAGTGGCCCCTTTTCCTTTTAAATTTTCAAAATTTACTTGATTTTCATCTTTAAAACATAAGAAAGACAATACAGAGGTTTGAAGTAAATCAGAACCATAGAGGTGTGATTTCCATTTTTCTTGAGTTTTCACACTTTTATTATGTTTTGAATTATATTTAAATAATAATTTGAGACAGAAGTTAAATTTGAATAGCAGAGGTGTTCAGCTTATGAAGTTATGAAGAACTATAGTTTCTACATATCTGACAGGTTGACATCTCATTGAAGATGGCCACCACTGGGGTACATAGTTTAACATAGTGACCATGTGGAGAACTTTTTGAATTGCTCATTCTTGAAACCCTTTAATGTATTAAGTTGATATGAACTGACATATGATTTTAGACATGATCTATTGATCATAAATCCAAGACGGCTGCCACTGCAGACCCCCACATTTGTACTGTGTCTACAACTGTATTGGATCCACACACACTTAAATTTACACTTGCCATGTTGATTCAGGGTTCAGTTAGTGGGGGTATTCATGACTGCCATTCGGTGACAGCTCTAGTTGTATCTGCCACAATCCAGGTGTGCGATACAGGCCCTTGAAAGCCTATTGTTAATATTTTTTTCTCGTTTAACATTTAATATTTCTTCTTCCTAATTTAAGGATTCTTCCTTTCTTACTGTTCTCTCCTTTCCTCCATTTAATACTGTTGATTTTAAGAAAATATGTAACATGAAGCACATACATCTTTATAAATCTGTAACCATATTTATTTGATTATCAGGCTAACAGTATGTTTTGTACACATTAACGGTTCTTACTAGATCACTGAGGGCTATTCCATTTAAATTTACCATCAAAGGGGGAACACCATATATTTTACACCCCACCACCAACAGTAAAAAAATATGATTTCTCCCATTACTGAATGGTTCTCACATTAGATTGACCCCCAGAACCAAGAGAAAAATAAAACTGGCATTTTCCTCCTAACCCCCCCCCCTTTTTTTTTTTGGGAGATAGATTTTTTGGAATAGCCCTGGCTAGATAATGTGGAAAAATCAACCATTTATTTAAGCAATGGGAAACTTTTTCCTGTTATGATTTTTCAGATTTTTTGTGTGCCATTACAATTTATGTTTATTAAAAAATAATAAATAGTTTACTACATTTAGATATAAATTACATGCATTTGAATATTTTGGAAATCTTTTTTGCATTGTAGCCTGTTGAGTAAAAAGTAAATGATGATTTTTTACTTGTCACTATCCTTAGTAATTCAGTAAGATTTGTTATAGTTTAATACTGAGTAGGTGTATTTTCTTAAAGGCATATTTGAGTAATTTTGTAGTGTTTATGAATCTTTGAACTATATTTTGGTTTTTTACCAGGAAGCTGTATTTGAGTTGTTATTTAATTTATATGTTTTCCATTAAAACATTTAAGAAAATTTTGTGATTTTGTCAATAAATACTCTACCATTACTGGAATGTATATGCCAAAGAACCCCAAAAGTGATAGTTTGTTCAAGTGAGCCTTTGTGTCCAATGTTGGCTGGTATAACATCTTTTACTCTGTTTGCCACTACAGTATATTGTTGAGTATGCAATCAAACAAGTACTGAAGAACAAGGAATTTATCCAAGATTGAGTCAAACTACAAAATTTAAAATAGATAATATCATATTTTAGAACCAGAGGGGTAAATCGTTTTTCTTTGGGAAATCAAAGTTTTATGGTGACTGGTCAATAGGGAAAGAAAAATGAAAAAGAAGATATATGAAATCCACAATTACATTGAGTGAGAAACAACATTTCTACACTCTCGATAGTTAATTTTTTAAACGCGAGGCTTGCCATTTTTTGGTGTGTATTACACGCACATATTTTTCCCAGAAAGGTCCTAGCGAGAGGGGATGCGTTCTATACATGCGAACTTCAAAAGACTATTTTTTTCTGACCACGACTAACTTAACTTCAGACCGGAAATGACATTGGGAATGAGTATAAAATCCTTGAAGTGATCCAGATACAAACCTGTGTTTGATGATAACAAAATTTGCCAATGTTAACATGATTAGATGTGTATCATTTTCTTCGTATACAACATGTATATTCAGATATTTCCTGGTACCCAAATTTTCATCTCGATCGTGTCCAACCATATTTGTTTTGATTAGGTGAAGCCAGTTCCGGTTTTCAAGGGTACAAGATACTTGCAAGTGATAATGTAATTATAATTTATAAAAGGGGATAGTTAAAATGAAAGTTAATTAATACATAAACCGATTGATAAAGGAATCTCACTTAAAAATTTACTAAGACAAACCGTAATATTTACATATCCGTAACCACCTTTGATTTTTATACGCCCGTCTAATGACAGACGTATTATGGTATACCATTGTCCGTCCGTCTGTCTGTTCGTCCGTTTCATATGTCAAGCTCTAACTTGACAACCGTTTGACCGATTCAATTCAAACTTTGTAGAGGTATTTGGTATGATGGCCTCACGATCTGTATACTTTTTCGTGAAATTTCTATTTTTCTTGCAAGAGTTATGGGACTTTATTCATCAATTTCAAGGCAATTTTTTACATGTCATGCTCTAACTTGACAACCCTATGGCCAATTCACTTCAAACTTTGTAGAGGTATTTGGTATGATGGCCTCACGATCTGTATACTTTTTCATGAAATTTTGATTTTTCTTACAAGAGTTAAGGGCCTTTATTCATCAATTTTAAGGCAATTTTTTACATGTCACTCTCTAACTCAACAACCCTTTTGCCAATTCAGTTCAAACTTTGTAGCGGTATTGGATATGATGGCCTCACGATCTGTATGCTTTTTCGTGAAATTTCAATTTTTCTTACAAGAGTTATGGGTCTTTATTCGTCAATTTTAAGACAATTTTTAGCTCATTTGTCAGGTGAGCGATACAGGCTGTCTCTGAGCCTCTAGTTCTCAGGAACTATGTATCAGAGCCTTTTGTAATTTGGTATGGAGTGTCAGTATGGGGACCTATACTATGTTAGAGAGTTTTAGATCTCTCGCATGCCCACTTCCTGTTTGACGGAACTTAGAAAATTTTTTGCGTCTTGAAAATGTCTGTCATGTTTTTCTCAGGAACCATGTATCAGAGCCTTTTGCAATTTGTCATGGAGTATCAGTATGGGGACCTATACCATGTAATAGAGTCTGAGATCTCTCTCATGCCCACCTCCTGTTTGATGAAACATAGAATATTTCTTGCTGATGGGAGTCACAAAAAATTTTTGTCACATTTTTCTCAGGAACCATGTATCTGAGCCATCTACAATTTGGCATGGAGTATCAGTTTGGAGACTTGTACCGTGTAATAGAGTTTCGGATCTCTCGCATGCCTCCTTCATGTTTGCGGAACATTGAATATTTTTTTGCGGATTAGAGTCACAAAAAATTTCTGTTACATTTTTCTCAGGAAGTGTGTATCCAAGCCTTCTGCAATTCAGTATGGAGTATCAGTATGGAGACCTTTACAGTGTTATAGAGTTTGGAATCTCTCACATACCTACTTCCTGTTTTACAGAACCTAGAATATTATTTGTTATTACGCAGGCGACACATGTCTTCCCTGGAAGACTTACTACTAAGTTTAAATACAAAATGAATAAGCCCAATTGAAATTAATTGGTAGATTTTCATCCCTGCCTGCCCCTTGAAAATCGACTTGCCCGAGATTTATTTTGTCAAATATCCTCAAAAATTCCGGCATTTCAATTGTGTCTGTATCCAATATATGTTTCCATTTAAATACATGTAGCCATTTCCGGTAGTTGACAAAAAACGATTTTTGCTTATATGAGAGTTGTTGCAGGCCTTAAAGAAAAGAAAAGCTAGTTTACTTCGAATTTCAGCAACTTGAAGACAATATTTAACACTTATAAGGCAGAATAAAAAAAATCTGTGTTTCCGGTAACCCGACCGACCCTAGATTTTTGGGGCTAAAAATTCCTACCATAAAGTTTTGTGGACAATTTTTAAAGAAGCACTGTTTAAGTCCAGAAGTTACTCTCTACATGTCTATGTAAAAAGTTTTGGAAAAATAAAAAAAACAAAAATGCCTAACTTCCGACCCTAATTTTGAAGACTACATGTATGTTACCAGAAACAGAGGTATTTTTTTTAGGCCTAATGACATCGTATTCAGTGTTAAAGATGAGAATACACCAGTGATTGAGCTGAATAATCATTTATCGGACAGGTTGGAAACACACTCCCAAACAGGATGTTGTATCCAAAACGGAAGGAACATCTGACAAGATCTACAACTTAAGTCAATTAATTTCACCCACCAGTCCCATATTTTTTCACGGGGTTGGATGAAAATCTACCTATTAAGTTCAATTTGCCTATTGATAAATTTAGCATGTAACGTCAAGTAGTCAAAGATGTTTAAGATCATCAATCTTTGGAATTTTGAGAAATGAAGTGTAACATTGTAATGAAGAATGCTAAATTTGATTAATTAATGGATTGATAGTAAAATTACCGGTATACAGGGATGAACCTACCCAGGGGCCCATTGGCCCACTGCCCCTAAAATTCGCCTTCGGCTACTTGAAATTTTGAACCAGTAGCCCAGCTGGCTACCAAAATTTCTGACATTTATCATTAGACACATAGAACTTGGCCAGTAGAATATAAAACTGGGATACTAACCTCTAGCTGTCAGGGGCAAAGCTGGCCATATAGACTCCGACATCAAGGTACATTCCTGTTTTATGATTGAAATTAGTTATAACATAACTTGCCCTTTCTTGCTTTTATTAGCTCATCTGGCTATGTCAGGGTGAGCTTTTGCCATCACTCGGCGTCCGCCGTCTGTTCGTCCGTCCGTCATAAACTTTTTTTTTCAAAAATCTTCTCTGAAACCGCTGGGCCAATTTAATCCAAACTTGGCCTGGGTCATCACCAGGGTATGTAGTTTTAAAAATATGTTGGGTTAGTCCGAGGACCAAACAACATGGCCGCTGTTACTAAAAATAGATCATAGGGGTAAATTGCTGTTTTTGGCAAATAACTCAAAAACTATTGCAGATATCAAAAATCTGACACCAGGTAAAATGTTCAGAATGCCGAGATCTATCTGCCCTGCAATTTTGAAGGAATCGGAAAATCCGTCTCGGAGTTACACCCTTTTTCCGTAAAATTTTCAAAATTTGTGCTTTTTTATTTTTTATTACAAAAACTGTAACTGATAGAGGTGAAGTGTAAATTAAAAAAATGTTCAGCATTCAAAATCTACATACTCTGAAAGTTTGAAGAAAATCCAAATGCCTGTGTAGAAGTTATTGACTGTTTTTCACCAAAAGTTTTTTTTTTTTTTCAATGCCATATGGTTAATGGGTTATTTCCCTTTAAATTCTGTTTTCAAATCTTCTTTGGTTTACTTTTCTCTTTTAAGTTTAAGAAAAATTCTCTGCTATCACTTTATTAAGAAAAATTATTTGTTACATAATCAAAAGCAAAATAAGTGTTTTTGTACAAATTTTTACAATTTTTTGCAAAAATACTTCGGTAAACTTTACTTATTTCACATCTTACAGCCGTTTCAGGTATCCATGTTCCATCAAAGTTTGCAAACTTTTTACCTAAGTCAGCTAAGCCTAAGGATGCATGTAGTTAAATATCCAAAATGCCCAAGGCAAAATTTGCACCTTGTTGAAGAGATTATATTGCATTTCATAGTTTTATCTGAAGGTGAAAAATAATATCTGCATGCAATTAATACATGTTTATAGTGATCAAGGTATCTGTCCATCGATCTGTCTGTCTGTCAGTCACAATTTTATGCAGTTTTTATATGGAGTAAAGTTTTCATATTTGGTTTGAAGCCTGCGGATTAACTGGATATAATTTGCCTCTCCAGGTTTGTAGTGCTAGTATTTATTGTTTACAAATACTTTTGGTTCAATATAAAGAAATCTTGACTATCTTAAAGTAAATGACGATGTTGATTTCTTACATTTGAAAATATATTTACATGAAGCAAGATATGCTTACAAATTATTGTTGTCTTTCTGATACAGTCTGGAATAGCCTATAACTCACCTGAAGGTGTGACTCTCATGGTTGACTAAGTGAAGACATTTAAAGATGGTTTCTGATTGGACGGCTGAGTTTGTATTCAAAGCAATACACATTCATAGGTAAACCAAACAATGAACCAATCTTAGCTAGCAAGATAGTTAATTCATTTGCAACATGCTTAGCCGAAAAGGCTGTAATCATTTTTATATGACCGCAAAAATTTTGCGGTCGTATTATGGTATGGCGCAGTTGTCAGCGTCTGTGGCCAGCATAACTTTGTTTCTAGTGGATGGATCATCTTCAAATTTCAGTATGTGGTGTCTTGGCATAATGGCAATCCCGGGTTTTAATTTCGGGTTTATGGCCCGACCTGTTTCGGAAAAAGGGGTAAAATTGGGTATTTTGTGTCTGTGGACAGCACAACTTTGGTTCCAGTGAACGGATCATTTTCAAATTTTAGTATGATGTTTCTTGGCACATGCTTTAGCCC
>MJUU01006634.1:79581-117585 GCA_002080025.1 Modiolus philippinarum | reverse complement strand
AAGTTCAAATACTTTAATGTATATAACACTATTTACAGTGGGGAGCGTTCGGAGTCTTGTGCAAAAAAAAGAAAAACTTTGAAATTTAGAAATTTGCTTGGGTTTATGAAAACCAACTGCAAATCTAAATCATACAGACATAACAAGTCTGTATTCAAAAACAAATCAAAATGCGGTAAAAACAAGGCTTCAGGACTTCTATTAAGAAGAATAAGAAGCAAAAATGGCTTTTCTGTAAAAGCGTAGCATAAAAGTACGCCTTAAATAATATACAATTTCCATTGCTGACTACAAAAGGTAAAATTTGCAAATTTAGACATTTGAAGTCAACTTTAACAAATTTAAACCCTTTTAAACAGGGTTTAAGCTTTTAAAAACTTATAATGTGGAGTCAAATCAAAATTACAAAGACCCCGGATAATTTAGACAAAATAAAACGTTCCAAAATTACGACGGAAACGGACTTAGAAAGCGAGCACTACACGTGTTCGTAAAAATTTGAAAACAGGTAACTAAACTGTCAAAGTTCACTTTAAATTCATTATCAAAAAGGGGTACCCGTTACACATGGAAACAAGATCGGCGACCCAATATTTTCTTGTCATTTTTAGCTCACCTGACCCAAAGGGTCAGTGTGAGCTTGTGCCATCACTTGATGTCCGTCGTCCGTCCGTTAATTTTTCACATTTTCATCTTCTCCTCTGAAACTACTGAAGCGAGTTCAACCAAACTTTACAGGAATGATGTATGGAAGGTCCTTTACAAAGATTGCTCATTTCATTCAGATCCAACAAAAAACGTGGCCGCCAGCGAGGAACTTAGGTTTAACATTGGACCCTATGGGAAAAAATCACATTTTCGTCTTCTGCTCTGAAACCACTGAAGCAAATTCAACCAAACTTTACAGGTATGATGTACTAAAGGTCCTTAACAATGATTGCTCATTTTGTTCCGATCCGACAAAAAACATGCCACCAGCAAGGAACATGGTTTAACATTGGACTATGGGAAAATCACATTTTTAGCTCACATGACCCGAAGGGTCAGTGTGAGCTATTGCCATCACTTGGCGTCCGTCGTCCGTCCGTCCGTTAAACTTTTCACATATTCATCTTCTCCTCTAAAACCACTGAAGCAAATTCAACCAAACTTTACAGGAATGATGTATGGAAGGTCCTTTACAAAAATTGCTCATTTCGTTCCGATCCGATAAAAAACATGGCCGCTAGCGCGGAACTTAGGTTTAACATTGGACCCTATGAGAAAAATCACATTTTCATCTTCTGCTCTGAAAAGGCTGAAGCAAATTGAACCAAACTTTACAGGAGTGATGTACTTTAGGTCCTCAACAAAGATGGCACATTTCGTTCCGATCCGACGAAAAACATGGTCGCCAGCACGGGACATGGTTTAATTTTGGACCCTGTGGGAAAATCACATTTTCATCTACTCCTCTGATACCACTGAAGCAAATTCAACCAAACTTTACAGGTATGGTGTATGGAAGGTCCTTTACAAAGATTGCTCATTTTGTTCCGATCCGATAAAAAATATGGCCGCCAGCGCGGAACTTAGGTTTAACATTGGGCCCTATGTGAAAAATAAAATTTTCATCTTCTGCTCTGAAACCACTGAAGCAAATTCAACCAAACTTTACAGGGATGATGTACTAAAGGTCCTTAACAAAGATTGCTCATTTGCTTCCGATCCGACGAAAAACATGGCCGCCAGCACGGAACATGGTTTAACATAGGACCCTATGGGAAAATCACTTTTTCATCTACTCCTCTGAAATAACAGAAGCAAATTCAATCAAACTTTACAGGAATGATGTATGGAAGGTCCTTTACAAAGATTGCTCATTTTGTTCCGATCCGATAAAAAACATGGCCGCTAGTGCGGAACTTAAGTTAAACATTGAACCCTATGGGAAAAATCACATTTTCATCTTTTCCTTTGAAACTGCAGAAGCAAATTCAACCAATTTTACAAGAAGGATAAATAGAAGGTCCTAAACAAAGATTGCTCATTTCGTTACAATCCGTTAGAAAACATGGCTGCCAGCACGGAACATGGTTAAACATAGGACCCTATGGTAAAATCACATTTTCATCTACTCCTCTGAAATAACTGAAGTAAATTCAACCAAACTTTAAAGGAATGATGAATGGAAGGTCTTTTTCAACGATTGCTCATTTCGTTCTGATCCAACAAAAAACATGGCCGCCAGTGTGGAACTTAGGTTTAATATTGGACCCTATGGGAAAAATCACATTTTCATCTTTTCCTTTGAAACTGCAGAAGCAAATTCAACCAAACTTTACAGAAAGGATGAATAGAAGGTCTTTAACAAAGATTGCTCATTCCGTTACAATCCGTTAGAAAACATGGCTGCCAGCACGGAACATAGTTTATCATTGGACCATATAGGCAAATCACATTTTTATCTACTCTTCTGAAACCACTGAAGCAAATTCAACCTAACTTTACAGGAATGATGACTGAAGGTTCTTTACAAAAATTGCACATTTCATTTCAATCCGACAAAAAACATTGCCTCATGTGCAGAACAGAGTTTAACATTGGAGCCCAGTATGAGAAAACCATCCTTTTCATCATCTTCTCTCAAAACAATTAAATCAAATTATACTTAATGTATAGAAGGTCCTTTGCAAAAATACTCATTTCAATAAGATCAGACAAAACACACGGGTGCTCTTTGAGAACATACCTAAACACCCTACCCCATTGGTAAAAAACATGATCATTTTTGGTCATGCATGGCATAGAAGCATTTTGTCAGGTGAGCGATACAGGCTCAGTCACTCAGAGCCTCTAGTCATATTCTGCTCTGAAACAGCTGAAGCAATTTCAACCAAACTTTACAGGAATGATGTATGGAAGGTCCTTAACGAAGTTTGCTCATTTTGTTCCGATCTGACAAAAAACATGGCCGCCAGAGCAGAACTTAGGTTTAACATTGGACCCTATGGGAAAATCACATTTTCATCTTCTGCTCTGAAACCACTGAGGCAAATTCATTTAAACTTATTAAGAATGATGTAGTAAGGGTCCTTAACTATGATTGCTCATTTTATTCCAATCCGACAAAAAACATGGCTGCCAGCACGGAACATGGTTTGGACCCTATGGGAAAATCACATTTTCATCTTCTTATCTGAAACGGCTGAAGCAAATTCAACTAAACTTTGCAGGAATGATGTACTAAAGGTCCTTAACAGTGATTGCTCATTTCGTTCTGATCTGACGAAAAACATGGCCGCAAGCGCAGAACTTAGGTTTTACATTGGACCCTATGGGAAAGACCACATTTTCATCTTCTGCTCTGAAACCACTGAAGCAAATTCAACCAAACTTTACAGGAATGATGTACTAAAGGTCTTAAGCAATGATTGCTCATTTCGTTCTGATCCAACAAAAAACATGGCCGCCAGCACGGAACATGTTTTAACATTGGACCCTATGGGAAAACCACATTTTCATCTTCTGCTCTGAAACGGCTGAAGAAAATTCAACCAAACTTTACAGGAATGATGTATGGAAGGTCCTTAACAATGATTGCTCATTTCGTTCCTATCCGACAAAAACATGGCTGCCAACACAGAGTATGGTTTAACATTGGACCCTATGGGAAAAATCTCATTTTCATCTTCTGCTCTGAAACCGCTGAAGAAAATTCAACCAAACTTTACAGAAATGATGTATGGAAGGTCCTTTACAAAGTTTGCTCATTTTATTCCGATCTGAAAAAAACATGGCCGCCAGCGCGGAACTTAATTTTAACATTGGACCCTATGGGGAAATCACATTTTTATCTTCTGATCTGAAACCACTGAAGCAAATTCAACCAAACTTTACAGGAATAATGTACTAAAGGTCCTCAACAATTATTGCTCATTTCGTTCCAATCCGACGAAAAACATGGCCGCCAGCACGGAACATGGTTTAACATTGGACCCTATGGGAAAATCACATTTCATCTTCTGATCTGAAACGGCTGAAGCAAATTCAACTAAACTTTACAGGAATGATGTACTAAAGGTCCTTAAAAGTGATTGCTTATTTCGTTCTGATCTGACGAAAAACGTGGCCGCCAGCGCAGAACTTAGGTTTTACATTGGACCCTATGGAAAAAATCACATTTTTATCTTCTGCTCTGAAACCACTTAAGCAAATTCAACCAAACTTTACAGGAATGATGTACCAAAGGTCCTTAACAATGATCGCTAATTTCGTTCCGATCCGACAAAAAACATGGCCGCCAGAACGGAACATGGTTTAACATTGGACCCTATGGGAAAAATCACATTTTTATCTTCTGATCTGAAACCGCTGAAGAAAGTTCAACCAAACTTTACAGAAATGATGTATGGAAGGTCCTTTACAAAGTTTGCTCATTTTGTTCCGATCTAAAAAAACATGTCCGCCAGCGCGGAACTAAATTTTAACATTGGACCCTATGGGGAAAAACCACATTTTCATCTTCTGCTTTGAAACCACTGAAGCAAATTCAACCAAACTTTACAGAAATGATGTATGGAAGGTCCTTTACAAAGTTTGCTCATTTTATTCCGATCTGAAAAAAACATGGCCACCAGCGCGGAACTTAATTTTAACATTGGACCCTATGGGGAAATCACATTTTTATCTTCTGATCTGAAACCACTGAAGCAAATTCAACCAAACTTTACAGGAATAATGTACTCAAAGGTCCTCAACAATTATTGCTCATTTCGTTCCAATCCGACGAAAAACATGGCCACCAGCACGGAACATGGTTTAACATTGGACCCTATGGGAAAATCACATTTTCATCTTCTGATCTGAAACGGCTGAAGCAAATTCAATTAGACTTTACAGGAATGATGTACTAAAGGTCCTTAAAAGTGATTGCTNGAAATAATTCATGGCAGGTATATGGTTATTGTCATTTAACCATGGGCTGGGCCTTTATATTCGTAAATTTAACCCCTCGCTAACGCTCTGGGTTAAATTCGAATATAAAGGTCCAGCCCATGGTTAAATTTCCAATAACCATATACCTGCCATGAATTATTTCTTAATTTTTATATTCTGCTCTGAAACCACTTAAGCAAATTCAACCAAACTTTACAGGAATGATGTACTAAAGGTCCTTAACAATGATCGCTAATTTCGTTCCGATCCGACAAAAAACATGGCCGCCAGCACGGAACATGGTTTAACATTGGACCCTATGGGAAAAATCACATTTTTATCTTCTGATCTGAACCGCTGAAGAAAATTCAACCAAACTTTACAGAAATGATGTATGGAAGGTCCTTTACAAAGTTTGCTCATTTTGTTCCGATCTGAAAAAAAAACATGTCCGCCAGCGCGGAACTAAATTTTAACATTGGACCCTATGGGAAAAACCACATTTTCATCTTCTGCTTTGAAACCACTGAAGCAAATTCAACCAAACTTTACAGGAATAATGTACTAAAGGTCTTTAACAATGATTGCTCATTTCGTTCCAATCCGACAAAAGACATGGCCGCCAGCACGGAACACGGTTTAACATTGGACCCTATGGGAAAATCACATTTTTATCTTCTTCTCTGAATCGGCTGAAGCAATATTATTCAACCAAACTTTACAGGAATGGTGTATGAAAGGTCCTTTACAACGATTGCTCATTTCGTTCCGATCCAACAAAAAACATGGCCGCAACTGCGCAACTTAGGTTTAACATTGGATCCTATGGGAAAATCACATTTTCATCTTCTGCCCTGAAACCACTGAAGCAAATTCAACCAAACTTAAGAGGAATTATGTACTAAAGGTCCTTAACAATGATTGCTCTTTTCGTTCCAATCCGACAAAAAACATGGCCACCAGCACGGAACATGGTTTAACATTGGACCCTATGGGAAAACCACATTTTCATCTTCTGCTCTGAAACGACTGAAACAAAGTCAACCAAACTTTACATGAATGATGTACTAAAGGTCCTTAATTAAGATTGCATGTTTCTTTCCTACCCGATAAAAAACATGGCCGCCAGCGCAGAACTTAGGTTTAACATTGGACCATATGGGCAAAAATCACATTTTCATCTTCTTCTCTGAAACCACTGAAGCAAATTCAACCAAACTTTACAGGAATGATGTAATAAAGGTCTTTAACAAAGATTGCTCATTTCCTTCTCATCTGTCGAAAAAACATGGCCGCCAGCACGGAACATGGTTAAACATTGGACCCTATTGGAAAATCACATTTTCATGTTCTCCTATGAAAGGACTGAAGCAAATTCAACCAAACTTTACAGGAATGATGTACCAGAGGTCTTTTACAAAGAATGCAAATTTTATTTCAATCTGACAAAAAACATGGCCGCCAGTGCGGATCTTAGGTTTAACCATGGACCCTATGGGAAAAGTCACATTTTAATCCTCTCCTCTGAAACTGCTGAAGCAAATTCAACCAAATTTACAGGGATGATGATGTACGGCAAGTACTTTACAAAATTTGCTCATTTCATTTCGATCCAACAAAAAATATGGCCCCAGTGCAGAACATCGTAGTGCGGTATGTGAAAACTATTCTTTTCATTATCTTCTCTGAACTATTTGAGCAAATTTAACTAAACTGAGATGGAATGGTGTATTGAAGGTCCTTTGCAAAGATTACTCATTTCAATAGGATCAGACTCAAAACACTTGTGCCAATGGAGAGCATAGCTTAACATTAGACCTCATTGGTAAAATACATCTTTTTGGTCATGCAAGGCATAGAAGCATTTTGTCAGGTGAGCGATACAGGCTCAGTCTCTGAGCCTCTAGTTTTAATCCTCGACACTTTTTTAACAACATATTTAAAAATTATGAAAATGACAATATAGCAAGAAACTGTTGGATATGTCCTTAACAATGTGGGTTCTTCGAAAAACAATTTACTGGCCAATTGTCCTTACAACCACAGTCACTGCTGGACAAAGACTAACAGAAGATAATCACAACAACCACGTGGCATTCATCAAGTCAATTCCAAGAAAACTTTGCAGAATAAAAAAAGTAAGATGTGGGCACTATATAAACATGGTTTGAAAAACATTTTGAAATAGTATGATAGTGTAATATGAGAAATTCTCCCAGGGACAAGTACACCATAACTGAAATATGCTTGTTAACTCGGACATGTCCTGTCAACTATATTGTTTTGCCTATTACAGTTGTAAAACATGCTTCAGATGCCGTTTGTGACTTGTATTTGACTTGAACAATGGTTTGAAATACATTTCCGCTTACCAATTTGTCCCACATCAACTATTCTGGTTTGTATAGTGGATTTTGTGATTACAGCTGCAATGCATTGATACAGTGCTTTTTGTCCGCATGTTGCTTTTTGTCCGCTGTTCCTTTTTGTCCGCAAAATGGCGCTTTTTGTCCGCAACTTTTGCTTTTTGTCCGTTTTGCTTTTTGTCCGCAATATTTGCTTTTTGTCCGTAACTTTTGCTTTTTGTCCGTCGCTTTTTGTCCGCTTTGCTTTTTGTCCGCAATTTTTTCCTTTAGTCCGCAACTATTGCTTACGACGTTACTCTGTCCTTATCTTTTTGGCAGTATTGTTTGCTTAGTTGTGTTGGTTCCACACGCTTTTGATACCAAGAATCTTTGCGCCCTAATGCTGCTGATAAATTACCGAATTAGCAATCCTACTCATTTGAAATTGATTTAACAGTATACCCCTTTTCCGCGCGTTGTAATCTAATATGCATCATTTCAGCCTCTGCATTAAAACATTCGTTAAAATTCAACGTGACTTTATGTTTCTCCCGCTCAGTACGTTGTAATTTTAATTTGGCCTATATTCAAATGTGGTTGCTAGGTAGAATTCCAAAATATCTGGTCGTTTAGACTTTCAGGAAACATACCAAATTGGAGTTTCATGAAATTTACCACCACTGGTATCAAAGATTTGTTGGGTTTTTTTTGCAATTTACTACTGAAAATAATTCTAAATAGTGAGGATTTAGAATTTTATGGTTTCTAGGTAGAATTAAAAAAAATAACAGGTATAAAAATAACAGGTCTATGAGAGCTTCAGGAAATTTACCGAAATAAGAATTATAAATTTTTGCAATTTGACTTTTGAAAATCACACTATGCCATGCTGGTCCTCTATGAAATGCGAGTTCATGTGATGCGGTATCGTTATTTACGAGATATCCATAATATATTTTAGGGTCTGATGGGGTAAATCGTAGATTTTACTGTCGCAACGTTTTGTGGAGCCGGAAAATGGTTGTTAGTGACAGTAAAATCTTAGATTTACTCCTGAAGATCCTGAAAAAAAAACGTTTAATTATCTCTATTCCATACAATTCTAATGCAAATCCGTAAAAAGAACGTTTTTAACTCGATTTTCAGATTACAGGAAGTTTTGTATGCGTCTTCGCCATTACGTTGCTATTGGTTCCCACGGTAATTCATGGATTTCACCCCCTGAAAATTTTGAATTCATAGCCTTACAAACATAAGTGCATTATAATTCTCTTTTTGTGCATCAGGTGATTTTCAAAGTTTGATAACTGGCATGGAATTATAAGGTCTTTGAAAGTTAATGAAATTGATTAGCGCTTAACTGGTTAATACATTACTCTTATGAACTTTTGAAAAATCAAGAAGTAAATATGTTTGTATAAAATGATATTTCAAATAAAACATGAAATAATTATGATGGTTGAGACCATGAATGAAAACCGTTATGAAATACATTTATTTAGTCGGGTTATTTTTCAATGGTACTGTGATTTCGCGTGGTAAATATACAAGTGGTACTGTTATTTTCTGTGTTTTATACTGCGATCCGTGCGGATTTAGTTTTCAGATTTGAAGTGCGCATTGATTTGATAGACTGAAGCGGTCAAACGAGTATCTATCTTTCACCTGGACACACAACTGACAGAAATCGAAATGTGTGGTCAAGGTAAAGGGGGCGTGCTTTCAACCATGCTTGCAGGTGGCTCTGTGTCAATTACAAGTATATGTCCAGCTGACTCTATCATTGAGATATTACTTTTGATCTGTTCAGTCTATCAAATCAACGCGCACATCAAATGTGAAAACTCAATCCGCTTCTTGTATGATAAGTCTTCTTTGTCATACTAATTTTTCAATTGTCAAGATATTGTTATTTTAAAAATTCCAGGTTAATCAAACACATCAAAAACAAAGAGTTTTTAAAGAGCCAAGTACTTATCACAACAATTATAATTGAATACTGTAGACGGATTCTGAAAGTTGTATATGTTGATTAAAGCGGCTTGTTTAGTGAATATTGGTATATGGGATATTTACGACGTTTAGCAACATGGGATGTTTGAGACAAAATTTACAGGGATTTGGAATATTACAATAATTCTTCTGATATCTTAACCATTAGTCCCAACCGTAACCTAATATTACACATCTCTGATTCTTAACTATTTCTAAGCCCTAAAGTAACCCTTAATCCTCTAACCTAACCTTAACCCAATTCAATTTTAAAACTACCCTAACACTAACATTCAACCTTACCTTAATCACCTTAACACAGAATTCTAGCACTTAGCCCCTAACATAGACCCTAACACTAAATCTTAGCATCTGTCCTTATTTTAACCTGATATTAACACAACCTCTAACCCTAATCTATTCATAAAAAATAACCCAATTTTGAATCAACTCTTCCTCTAACTCTAAATAATAATCCTAACAAACCCAAACTGTAATGATATCCCAAATATTAACTTTTGTAAGAATTCTATCTAAATAAATAATGTAATTGACTTTAACTGGAACGTTATTCATTTTGTAAATCAAAACCCATAACCATACCTAATAATAACCCTAACCCGAATCCCTTTGATGATTATAATCCAATAATGAATCCTAAAGATATGTGTAATCCTAATCTAAATGACCTAAAACTTTAACTTAAAAATTTATTTCATTGATTAATGTATAACCAAACCCTTATTTTTTTTTACAACGAATCAATCTTAAACTAACCCAAACCCAACTAAAACTTAACTTTAACCATAACCATTATCACCCCTATGTAGCTGAGTTCTTGGTGAACAGTTTAGGTAATAATTGGTTTATTCCGATTGGATGTTTAACCAGTTTGAGAAAAATGTAAACAAATCTCTTATTTAAGTAACATAGGATAGGGCGTTGTCCCGGTTCAGGATAATGCTTAGGTACGGTATTTGTTATTTGAACATTACCTTTACCAAAACATTATCCGGATTATCTAACACAAATCTGACCATCATAATCATATCCTAACGATACATAAATACCAATATCCTAACACTTCAACTTCATCCTAACTCTTACTACCTGATGATAACATAATTCCAAACATAACATAAATGATATGAATGATCTTAGCCATATCCCAAATAATGTATTTCATCTTGCACAAAATAATGCATGAAGTCATAACCATTTGCTTAATTTGTAACATACCCTTACCCTTAGTACTAGACTTTGGTACTCTAATCCTAACACTAATCTAATACTTTAATGAACCCTAAACTTTGATAATAATCTAATCCTCACTATAATTCAACCCAAGTGATGTATTCAATGTTACAGTATGTAACCCATACGCTATTTGACTATGCACAATGATACCATATGTAAACCGTCACCCTAATAATTACCCTTACCTTTATGATAAATACTAAAGTAAGTAAGGACCGACCGTCATTCCAGAAGCGAACAATCCAAGGACAATGGCAACACAAAAAAGGGGGGGAACAGAGACACAACATGGGTACGGCACAGAAAAGAAAAATGAAGACACACACACACAAAGATGAACAACACGGACCCAATAAAAAACCATGGATGAGATCAGGTGCACCGGTAGAGTTAGCATCTCCTGCTTCTTATAAGACACCCGCCGTGTTGAACATGTCAAATCCGGTAGTAAAGTCAAATCCGGTAGAGGAAAACAACAATTAAGCTTTAACGGGAAAGATCTGTTGTCATCTTGGAAACAGATATCCCATAGCGGCCCACAAAATGGTGATGTCGACCGTAAAACTTCTGGAGGGATGACTTCAAACAAAACTTAACCGTTGTCATGTACATCTTAACCCTTTCCTTAATAATGACTCGTTCAAAATCCTAAACCTTGGGTTTTACTAACCATAGCTAAGTCTAATCCACCCCTAACCATAGCTGTACCGAGTCTGTTACCCTGACCATACTGATGGATATCAGTATTCATTGCAAACACATAATGAAACGTCAATTGTAAACACAAAGAGAACAAAAGATCTTTATATGAACATAACGTCATCCATAACTATTAAAACAAAATATGGAAGCACTTTGGTGCGAATGATAACAAGTGGAAGACGAAATAAACATCAACTGAAAACAAATCGATATGGATGATAATATGAACAATTACAACCATAAATGTAAAAGATCAACATGAGGTGAGACAACATGAAAACCTATGAATGTGAACAACAATTACAAGTAGAAATGTTGAAACATCAACATAAATTGACACAAAACATGAAAATCAACACGAATGTTAACACCAAATCATAAACATAATGTTATTTAAGACAACATGAACAACAAATACAAACATAAAGATCAACATGAAAACAACGGCAGTAGAATACCGAAGGAACAAAGCAAAAGATTACATAAATCAAAGTCATGAGTCAAGGCAAAAGCACGAACACCAGAGGACGGACAACCGAAAACGCTACATGCCAACACAACACACGAATACTACAAAGGTCTACAAATACACCACAAAAACCAAAGCACTTACAGTGTCAACTCTAAAAAAAACACACAACAGCAGAGTGACATTAGATGTCCATAAGGGTAAGCATGTCCCGCTCTGTATACAGCACCCGTCACACGGTCAGTGAAGCATAAGTTTTGAAAAAAACAACGGCAGTAGAATACCGAAGGAACAAACACAAGATTGCACAAATCAAAGTCAAGAGACAAGGCAAAAGCAAGAACACAAAAAGACGGAAGACCAAAGACACCACATGCCCACAAAACACACGAACATTACATATACAACACAAAAAACTAAAGCACTAACAGTGTGAACTCTCAATAAACAAGAGTGACATCGGGTGCTCCGGAAGGGTAAGCATGTCCTGCTCTGTGCACAGCACCCGTCACACTGTCAGTGGGTCAATCCAGGGTAAAGTCAAAACCGGTAATGTCAAATCCGGGAAGACGCGAATCTAGCTGAAAATGTCAGTTTTTATTTGTGACACTGACATTTCATATCTATCTATGATGTCGTGGTGACGGCCATAGAATTTCTGAAGGGATGAAAGTAACAAAGGCTGAACATATCCCTGACTCAGCAGTTTTTGTGACAGTGCTTTTGCTCTTTCCACAAAGTCACTGTATGTACTGCATGCTCTACAGTAACGAATTAATTGTGAAATATATACTCCATATGCTGGGGATGCAGGTATATTGCTGCAGAGAAAGGGAAAGTTCACAATTGGAAAGTCAAAATCATCACGTTTGTCATATAATCTAGATTTCAGACGTCCATGTTCGTCAATGTATAACAAAAGGTCAAGGTATGAAGCAGAATCGGGTGTATCGGTTGTCTCTTTAATTTCAAGTTCATTGGGTATATACGATCTCAAAACCAATTTAGAACCATTGTACCTGTAACTTCTCTGAAGTGACACAACATGAAAACCTACAAATGTGAAAACAACCACAACAGAACATGATAACTTAACAATATTAATGTAAGCTTAACAAAGAAATAACGCCATCCATGACCACGAATTAACATATGTGAACATATGAAGATTGACACGAATGTTTATACCAAAACACGGCATAATATAGGTAACGCAAAACATAACAATATAAAGGCAACACAAATAATGTTAAAAGATCAACATGAAGTGATACAATTTTGAAAACAAATCGATAAGGACGATAATATAAACACTAATTATAAGCATTAATGTTAAAACACAAAAATACCGAAGTTGCATACAATGTATTTAACAGTAAATTTAGTTATGCTAAGTGATACAACTTAAGAAAAGTTATGAATGTGAACGCCAAATGTAAACAGAAACATTAAAAACATCAACATTAAGCGAAACAAATATCTAAAGATATGATCATTGACACGGATGTTAACAACAAGTGGAAGACGAAATGAACATCAAGTGATACAAACTATGGAAACAAATCGATACTAAAGACACTATGAACAAATACAGGCATAAAAGATGAACATTGATTGATACAATATAAAAAAAAACTCACTGATGTGAACTAAAAATAAAAGCAGAATTGCTGAAACATCAACATTAATTGACACAATAGATGGTTATATATGATAATCAGCATTAAGTTACACAAACTATTAAAAATATCAATATTGATATTAATTAAACAACAAATACAAATAGAAACGTCGCAACCTCAACATTAAACGACACAAAAGATGTTTACAAAGGAACATTAACATAAATGTTAACACCAAAACACATGCAAACTATAAAAACAAATCGATGCTGAAGACAACATGAACAGCAAATTACAACATGAAACATACTATTTTGAGATAATGTAATGCAGAATATTAAAACTTAACATTCATACATGAAAGCTCACTATGAACGTGAAATAAAGACACAAAACATGATTACTTATTGCTTACATGTAAACTTTGACATTTAAAACACATTATGAAACACGAAATATAACCACAGATATAACGATACTTGAAAACATAACGTCATTGGTATGCATTTCAGAGGACAAAACTGAAACAACGTCATCAATGACTATGACTTAACACAAAATATGTAAACATACTAACAATGATATAAAACTTAGCAACAAATGGAAGACGAAGTAAACATCAAGTGAAAACAAATTGAAACTGAATACAATATGATCTACAATTTTAAACATAAATGTTAAATGATCAAAATGAAGAAATGCAAACTATGAAATCAAATTGATATTAAAGACAATATGACCATACATACAAGCATTATTAGGTTTTGGTACCCATAAACCGGTTTAACCCTACCACTTGCTTTTGCTAGTGCCGGTACCAAGTCCGGCTATCCCGAGTTCCTATCGTTATTTATGTTTGTCTCTTGTTTTCATTATTGTTTTTCTGGTGCAGTTTGCGTGTGAATTGTGGCATGCGATTGTAGTTCTTGGCCATTGTAGGTGTTTGCTGTTATCCTGTTTTTTTGTAATTATTGGTTTGAACGATCAAATTAAATTATACAAGATGAATGTGATCACCAAATTCAAATAGAAACTTGAAATCATCAACATAAAGTGACACGAAATATGTAAACATCTGAACATATGAACATTGACACGAAATGTTAATACCAAAACACGACACACAACAATAACAGTGAACAGAATTACAACGCTTTGTGAAATGAATGTGATGAATTTATTGAAAACACATTGTAACACATGATATAACACAAATACAACGAGACACGACAACTTAACGACATTGATATGGAAAGTAAGTGAGAACTGAACCGTCAGCCTAAAACGAACAACCCAAGGACAATGGCAACGTTGGAAAAAACAAAGAAACAAAGACATGACAATGGCAACGTCGGGAAAACAAAGAAACAAAGACATAACATGAGCAGTGCAAAGAAAAGAAAATGAAGACACACACATATATAAAAATGAACAACACGGACCCAATAAAAAACCGTGGGTGAGATCAGGTGCACCGGTAGAGTAAGCATCTCCTGCTTCTTATAAAACACCCCCATGTTGAACATGTCAACTCCGGTAGTAAAGTGAAACCCGGTTGAGGAAAAACAAACTTTAGTGGCAAAGAGAAAAATATGTTGTTATCTATGAAACAGATATCCAATAGCAATCCACAAGATTATAATATCGACCGTCAAACTGCTGTAGTGATGACCTCAAGTTGTAGGCAATATACCCTTGCTTAAGAAGCATATTTGTAAGCAACCGAGCTCTATCAGGGTAGTCACTGTATCGACCACAGGCCTTTGAGTAGCGAATGAGTTGGGAGATGTAAACTCAATATGCCAGTACAGGAATGTTGCTAAAAAGAAAAGAGAAATTGACTATTGGAAATGTGAAGTTATTGCGTTTGTCATATAGCCTAGTTTGTAGTGTTACTCTGTTGTCAATTACACGTTGAAGCTCAAGGAATAAGGCTGATGTGAAAGGTCCTGTATTATCCTTGATTTCGAGCTCTTTTGGATAGATAAGATGAGGAAAATCGCCATAGTAAGGATTATTTAGTGATAAATTACTATCTATATAACGGAAACTGAAATTAAAGGACTGGGCCAGTTTTTAATATTATTTTGAAGATTCCCTTCGATGAATTCATCTTCAAATGAATGGAGAAATAGATCGGCTTAAAAAGGTGCACAGTTTGTGCCCATTGGAATTCCGATAGTCTGTTGAAAAACAAACCCTCCAAACTGGTCAAATATATTGTCGATACGAAACTCTAACATTTATCACTTCTTCCTCTGCATATTTTTTCTGTGATTCTGAGTCGTATTTCACAAAGTATGCTTGTTCTCTGCCTATGACAATGTACTTATACCTTCATTCGCCGTTCTTGGAGGAGAAACATCTATGAATTAAATCTTTCAGCCGTGATTTCAGTTGTCCATGAGGAAATTTAGCATAAAGCGTGGAGAAGTCAAAAGTTTTAATGCTGTTACAGTGTGATAATGATCTCGATTTTAAGATGTCAAGCAGATCCCTAGAGTTTTTTAATATCCACATTTCATTTACACCACTTTTTGAAAAGCTTATATCACAATATTTTGTAAAGCCCTCTTTTACGGCTGTCAAAATGGATGCTAATAGCTAAGAAATAGGTTTTGCAGAACATTTAGCAGATCCAGCGATGTACCGTTGTTTGTTTGGGCATTTGTGTAATTTCAAACAACGATCTTTTGACAATGCAGCTTCATATGTTGTTGAAATTTGGAATGAAAGTAAGAGCTATCTAAGAAGTAAGTTTAGCTTTTCATGTAAAAAGGAGAAACAAAATATTTTGAACGCCATGTAGTGGCATTAACTACAAGATATCAGCTCTTGTTGGACAACTTGTTCTAAACCACGGATGTGGATGAAAGTGACAATAAAAGTCCGAAACGATCAAAGGAAGACCCCAGTAAGGAAAATCTGTATAACATTCGACTAAATCAGGGAAACACAATCCAACACAGAACATTTTTGGCAAGCCGTCNTATTCCCGACTTGGAACGGGCGTTTTATAAATAAAATGGTGGGTTAAACCAGGTTTAATGATGCATCAACCTCCCGCTTATATGACGACTAACTATAGCTTCTGTGTGCCCAGATTGTGTAAAAGGTCAAAGCCATAATATTGTCAGGGGGCACTTCACTATTTCAATACGCCAATATTTGACAGACCACGAAACACTTGACAATCAACTAGATCAACAATAAAACCCGACCCGCTTTGTACGAAATACTTCTTTTTTCAACAACAAAACATGAAAAACTTGTCTGACATACTCTGTTGTAGTGGATTTTTCCGCGAAAAACGTTCTACAGCCTACAGACAAAACCGTATGACAGATATTTCAGGCGCGCATGTTCCTATACTGTGGTTACGTTTTCATATTTTGTTTTCCTTGTGTTCTTATTTCACGTTACATACAGTAGTGAGTTTTCATGTATGAATGTTGTTGAGTTACATTATCTTGATATTGTATGTTTCATGTTGTGTTTACTGTTCATATTGTCTTCAGCATCGATTAGTTTCATTTTATAGTCATAGTTCACGTTATGTGTCGTGTTTTAGTGTTCAGATTTATGTTAATGTTCATATTGAGGCTATTTGCTATGTGGTGCATTTCGCACTGCGTTAAGACCATACAATGACCCCTATATGCTTTGCTTTGGGTCGTTTTAACCTGGAGATGGAATGTTGTCTCCTTGACATTTACACCGTTTCCTTTCTTTTTTCATACATCTTTTGTGGCTTTGAATGTTAATTTTTGTCTTTGTTGTTCAACATACATTAATATTGATATGTTTACATCTTTTGTGTCAGGTAATGTTGATGTTTCAACATTTCTGCTTGTATTTGTAGTTCATATTAGCGAGTTTTTTTTTAAGTTGTATCACTCAATGTTCATCTTTTATGCCTGTATTTGTCTTTGGTATTGATTTGGTTCCATAGTTTGTATCTCTTGGGGTTTATATTTGTAATATTTTTAATGTTTCTATTTACATTTGGCGTTCACATTCATAGATTTTCTTTAGTTGTATCACTTAGCATACTAAATTTACTATTTATTATGCAACTTCGGTATTTTTGTATGTTAACATTTATGCCTATATTTGGTGTTAATATTATCGTCCGTATCGTTTTGTTTTCATAATTTGTATTACTTCATGTTGATCTTTTAACATCTTTTGTGTTGCATTTATATTGTCATGTTTTGCGTTACCTTTATTATGCCGTGTTGTGGTATAAACATTCGTGTCAATCTTCATATGTTCACATATGTTAATTCATGGTCATGGATGACGTAATTTTTTTTAGCTTACATTAATATTGTTAAGTTGTCATGTCCTGTTGTGTTTGTGTTCACATTCGTAGGTTTTCATGTTGTGTCACTTCACAGAAGTTACACCTAAATGGTGAATAAAAGGATATGGAGTAAGTGCACATGAGACAAAGTCTCTACAAATACATGGTAAAAAACAAGCAAAGGAACAACGCTTTTATTGTTGTTCTTCATCTTGAAATTACCATGAGGCTTTCAACAATGAGCTTTGCTCATACCTCATAGTAAGTTCAAGACGGCCCCTAGCACCGGTTTAAGCGGAATTCTTTGCTAATTGTCGAGCAACGCTACATTGGTGCGGGATCGTCAACAAACATCAATTAAACTGGCAAAGTGTTCTTACAATCACTGTCATCTTTTGCCCGACAAAAGCACTGGTTTCTTATACAACATATAGACAAACACAGGGCACTGATCAAGTCGAATGTAAGAACACTTGGCGTTATAAAATAGTGAGATGTGGGCACTTAAAACAGGTGGTCTGGATTACATTTCGAAATTAATAAAATAAATGCCAAAATTTAAAAGTATCAATAGTATATCCATATGAGAAATTCTCTCACGCACAAGTACACCATAACTGAAAAATATAGAGAGCATACATCTCTCGCACGGGGAATCTTTTAACGGACTCCACACTGCAGGAGAGACAAACTCCAGTCGTAAATGGTAAATAAAAGGATATGGAGTACCATGGTTCTCAATTGGTTTTGCCTCAGGGTTAGAAAATGGCAATAACCAAACAGTAACCTAACAGATCCTTCAAAACATATGCTTCACTGATCATGCGACGGGTGCTGTATACAGAGCAGGACATGCTTACCCTACCGGAGCATCTAATGTCACTGTTTTTTGTGATCTTTGTTTCTTTTGGATAGTTCACACTGGTAGTGCTTTAGCTTGTTATGTCGCATATGTAATGTTCGTGTGTTTTGTGGACATGTAGCGTCTCTGGTCTTCCGTCTTCTGGTGTTCTTGTTTTTGCCATGTCTCTTGACTTTGATTTCTGTAATCATGTGCTTTGTTTCTTTAGTGTCCATCGTTGTTGTTTTCATGTTGATCTTTGTGTTTGTATTTGTGGTTCATATTGTCTTCGGTATCGATTTGCATTCACTTGTTTATTTCATCTTCCACTTGTTCACATCCACGCCAAAGTGCTTCCATATTTTGTGTTCATAGTCTTGGATAACGTTATATTCATATCAATGTCGTTAATGATTTGTGTCAGTTTATAGTCATAAATAACATTTTGTTTATGATTTGGCGTTAACATTCGTGTTGATTTTCATATGTTTTGTGTCAATTTAGTTGATGTTTCAACATTTCTACTTGTAATTGTTGTTCACATTCATAGGTTTTCATGTTGTCTCACCTCATGTTGATCTTTTTACATTTATGCTTGTAATTGTTCATATTATCATCCATATCGCTTTGTTTTCAGTTGATGTTTATTTCGACTTCCACTTGTTATCATTCGCACCAAAGTGCTTCCATATTTTGTGTTCATAGTTATGGATGACGTTATGTTCATATCAAGATCTTTTGTTCTATTTGTGTTTATAATTGACGTTTCATTATGTGTTTGCAATGAATTCTGATATCCATCAGTATGGTCAGGGTAACAGACATGATACAGCTAGGGTTAGGGTGGATTAGACTTAGCTATGGTTAGTAAAACCCAAGGTTTAGGGTCTTGAACGAGTCATTATTAAGGAAAATGTTAAGATGTACATGACAACAGTTCAGTTTTGTTAAGGGTTACTTTTGTTAGGGTAAAACTAATTTCATCAGAGGGGGATAATGCCATTATTAACGTTGGTGTTTGTTTGAAAGCTTTAGATTAAGTTATCATTATAAGTTCTAGTGTTATTACTTGATGTCACCATTGGGGTAAGGGCTATGTTACAGAGAGTTTAAAGTCAGTATCATATAAATCATTTGGTATCTTATCATATAAGTAACTAAATACCGTGGTTACTGTGAATTTACTCTCTGCATATGCGCATTTCGACAACTTTCGGACCACCTGATGTCACTCTCGGGGGTTCACATTGTGAGTGCTTTAGTTTTTTATGTTGTCTAGTTATATTTTAGTTATGTCTTCGTTAGTTATGTCTGTGGTTCCGATCTGTCCTTGCCTATGTTTGAATACTGGATGATTAGAAAAACTTTTCAAAATTTAACCTGGTACTGTTTGAGGGTTAGAGAAGTAACATGTACCATGACTTTTAATTGGTTTTGTCTCAGGGTTAGCAAAAGACTTTAACCAATCAGCTACCCAACAGATCTTTCTAAACCATATATGCCTCACTTACCGTGTGACGCGTGCTGTTAACAGAGCACGACATGCTTACCCTTCCGGAGCACCTGGTGTCACTCTCAGCTTCATTGGAGTTCACACTGTGGGTGCCTTTGTTCTGAATGTTGTGATTTCTGTTTCTGTGCTTTGTGTCTGTCTTGCGTCGTTGTTTTTGTTTCTGGCGTCATTGTTTTCTGTGTTCTCGTTTTTGCCCTGTCTTTTGACTTCGATTTTTGTGAGTTTCACTCCTTTGTTCCTTCGGTGTTCTACTGCCGTTGTCTAATGTCTCTCCAGTGCAGATAAAATCTATCATAAAGGTAAGGGTTATTATTAGGGTGTGGGTTTACATATGGTATCATTTTGCATAGTCAAATAGTGTATAGGTTACATACTGTAACATTAAATACATCAGTTGGGTTGAATTATAGTGAGGATTAGATTATTATCAAAGTTAAGGGTTTATTAAAGTATTAGATTAGTGTTAGGGTTATAGTACCAAAGTCTTGACTAAGGGTACGGGTAAGTTACAAATTAAGTTAATGGTTATGACTTCATGCATTCTTTTGTGTAAGATGATATACAGATATTTAATGTGTAGCCAGGCAATATACCAGAATATGTTTCCGAGGTAATGGAAACACCTCAGTGTTCTATTGCCCGAAGCCAACGGCTGAGGGCAATAGAACACTGAGCTGTTTCCATTATCGATGGAAAATAATTCTGAGCTTTTGTTTGACTACACATTAAATAAATCTATTTTTTTACCAAATCTGCACAAGAGATATTTAGAAATTTAGGTTGCAGAAAATATTTAGGTTGCAGAAAATACCGTCTGCAAAACTTAAACTTCGATAGAATTTTAGATAGAATTCTTACATTACAAAAGTAAATATACAGTTGGGTTTGTTAGGATTAGTATTTAGATTTATAGGAAGGGTTGATTCAAAATTGGTTTATTTTTATGATTAGATTAGGGTTAGAGGTTGTGTTAATATTAGGTTAAAATAAGGACAAATGTTAAGATTTAGTGTTAGGGTCTATGTTAGGGGCTTAGTGTTAGAACTCTATGTTAAGGTTATTAAGGTAATGTTGAATGTTAGTGTTAGGGTAGTTTCAAAATTGAATTGTGGTCAAGGTAAGGTTAGGATTAAGGGTTACTTTAGGGGTTAGAAATAGTTAAGAATCAGAGATGTGTAATATTAGGTTACGGTTAGGACTAATGGTTAAGATATCAGAAGAATATTGATAATATTCCATATCCCTGTAAATTTTGTCTCAAACATCCAAAGTTGCTAAACGTCGTAAATATCCCATATCCCAATATTCACTAAACAAGCCGCTTTAACCAACATATACAACTTTCAGAATCCGTCTACAGTATTCAGTTATAAAGGTTGTGATTAGGACTTGGCTATTTTTTAAATTCTTTGTTACATGCGTATAATTTGTTTGATGTGTTTGATAAATCTGGAATTTTTAATATAACAACATCTTGACAATTAAAACAAGAGGCTCTCAATAGCCTGTTTCGCTCACCTTGGCCATGGCTGACATATAGTTATGATAATCCCAAAGTTTGAAGAGCATCCTTTTCAAATTATTTAATAGAGATTGATGTTACATTTTCTTATATTAAACTATGTTCCAGACTGGCAGCTATTTTGGATTGGGGTGCAGACCTACTGTCATCTTTCTAGAAGGGAACCATTTTAGGAACATCGAGTATGATTTTTGTTCCAATTGGCTAAATACTTACAGAGGAGAAGATCTTTTGATGCTTTCCGATAGGGTTTCAGATATAAACTATGTTCCACACTGTGGCCATCTTGAATGCGATGTAGACATGCCTGGCAATGTCTATGGATACATAGGACTATTGTGGCTAAGTTTGATTCCAATTGGCTCGGCAGTTTCAGAGAAGATCTTTCGATGTGTGTTCCTATAGGGTTCAATGTTAAAACTTTGTTCCAGAATGTCGGCCATCTTGGATATGGCGCAGATCTAAAAAAATAATTTTTGCAGGGACCATCTGAAAATTATTGTGGCCAAGTTTGGTTTCAATTGGCACAGTATTTTCAGAGGAGAAGATCTTTGAATGTGTTTTCTAATAGGGTCTAATGTTAAAACTATGATCCTCGCTGGCGGCCATCTTTATATATATATTGCGGATCTAAAAATCTATTTTGACGCAAGGGACCATCTAAGGACTATTGTGGCTAAGTTTGGTTTCAGTTGGCCCAGTTGTTTCAGAGGACAAAATCTTTGAATGTGTTTTCCCGTTGGGTCCAATGTTAAAACTATGATTCCCACTGGCGGCCATATTTGATATAACTTGGATCTGAAAAACAACTTTTTGGGGGGACTATTTAAGGACTATTGTGGCTAAGTTTGGTTCCAATTGGCTCAGCAGTTTCAGAGAAGATCTTTCAATGTGTTTTCCCGTAGGTCCAATGTTGAAACTATGATCCCCGTTGGCGGCCATCTTGGATATAGTGCGGATCTTAAAAAAAATTTTTTTGCAGGTGACCATCTAAAGACTATTATGGCCAAGTTTGTTTTCAATTGGCCCAGTAGTTTCAGTGGATAAGATCCTTTGAATGTGCTTTCACATAGGGTCCAATGTTAAAACTATGATCCTCGCTGGCGGCCATTTTGGATATAGCGCGGATCTGAAAAACAACTTTTTTGCAAGGGATCATCTAAGGACTTTTGTGGCTAAGTTCGGTTCCAATTGGTTAAACAGTTTTAGAGGAGAGGATCTTTCAATGTGTCTTCCCACAGGGTCCAATGTTAAAACTATGCCCCCCGGTGGCCATCTTGGATATAGCGGAAATCTGAAATACAACTTCTTGCAGGGGACCATCTAAGAACTATTGTGGTCAAGTTCGGTTCCAATTGGTTCTACAGTTTTAGAGGAGAAGATCTTTGAATGTGTTTCCCATTGAGTTTAATGTTAAAACTATTAATGTCGCTGGCGGTCATCTTGGATATAGCGCGCACCTGAAAAGGAGAAGAAAATGAAAAGTTTACGCCGGACGGACGACGGACGAACGGACGGACGAAGGACGAAAAGTGATGACAAAAGCTCACCCTGGCTATACCACGCAAAATCACAGTACCATTGAAAAATTACCTGACTGAACAAATGGATTTAATAAAGTGCTTCATTCATGGTTTTTAACCATCATAATTATTTCATGTTTTATTTGAAATACAATTTTATACAAACATATTTACTTCTTAATTTTTCATAAGTTCATAAGAGTAATGTATTAACCGGTTAAGCGCTAATTAATCTCATAAACTTTCAAAAACCTTATAATTACATGCCAGTTTTAAAACTTTCACCTGATGCACAAAAAGTGAATTCTAATGCACTTATGTTTGTAAGGCTAATTTTGATTGAGTAAATTCAAAATTTTCAGTAGGTAAAATCTACGATTTACCGTCGGAACCAATAGCAACGTAATGGCGAAGACGCATATCAAACTTCCTGTAATCTGAAAATTGAGTTAAAACGTTCCTTTTGTGGATTTGCAATAAAATAGTTTGGAATAGAGATAACCAAACTGTTTTTAGAATTTAAGATTTTACTGTCGCAAACCACCATTTTCCGGCTCCACTAAAGCGTCGCTAGAAAAGTTTGCGACAGTCAAATCTACGATTTACCCCATCAAACCCTAAAATACAGTATGGATATCTCTTAAATAGCAGCACATGAAATCACATTTCATAGAGGAACAACATGGCATAGTGTGATTTTCAAAAGTTAAATTGCAAAAATCTTCGATTTTAATTTCGGTAGATTTCCTGAAGCTCTCAAAGACCTGTTATTTTTTTTTCAACCTTGAAACCATAAAATTCTAAATTCTAATTTCTTACAATATTAAAAATTATTTTCAGTAGTAAATTGCTGAAATGACGCATATTAGATTACAACGCGCGGGAAAGGGTATACCTTAGATCAATTTCAATGAGTAGGATTGCTAATTCGGCAATTTATCAGCAGCACAAGGGCCCAAAGATTATTGGTATCAAAAGCGTGTGGAACCAACACACCTTAACAAACAATAGTGCCAAAAATAGATAAGGACAGAACATCATCCTTATTTCCTTAAGGTAGGTCGGTAGTCTCCCGCCATTTTGAATTTGTTATTTATGCTGTTATGGTATTATCTACTTTTTAAATGTGCAAATATTTTAATGTGTAATGAATTGATCAATATTATATCCAAAATACAAAATGCAAAGGACCTACACGGACTTAATTTCACATGTCTTAATCTAATTAGATGAGAAACGGTAACTTGATAATTAAATAAATTGGAAGAGGATTTTTGAAAAAGGGAGACAATTTGATAAAAATATTTTACATAGATATCACCATGAAAATTCATATTTTACAAATTATATGGAAAACAAAGTCGGTGACCCCCATTTTTCTTTATATTTTTTGAAAGTATGTTAAAAGGGCTAACACATGAGTAAAGTAGAAAGAAATCTATGGAATAATTTTAAAGAAATCAACAATATACCTGCTTTTCCCTATATATTCATTAGAAATATTTGATTATATTGATATCAGTTATTTTAAAAACAAGCACGGTGACCCCCCCTTTTTTTTTATTATTTTATTTCAGTGCTTATATAATAAGGAAACTTTCCTGTAAAATAAATAAAATCCCTGGAAAAAAATTTGGAGTACCCATCTACCTTAAGATTGAAAATGTATTAATGATATTTTATACATCGTTAATAGCGATTGTTTTATGAAACGGCAGCCTTGATATGTTTGCAAATGTCGAATGCCGTTCGATCATAGAGATTCTCTTAATAAGCGTTTATAATATGTATCTTAAATATTGCAAGGGCAAAACATGTTGAAAAAAAGCAAAGCATAAAAAATCGAAAGTCAAAAAGCAATAGTTGCGGACAAAAAGGCAAATTTGCGGACAAAAAGCAAAGCGGACAAAAAGCGACGGACAAAAAGCAAAAGTTGCGGACAAAAAGGAACAGTGGACAAAAAGCAACATGCGGACAAAAAGCACTGTATCAATGCATGCTTAGGATGCTGTCTGACCTATATTTTACACATGAGCAACTTGTCCATTCCTGCATACTTACATGATCCACATGTAACAAAAATTCATACAGTCAATTTATTTCTAAAACTTATTGTGCGTATACATTTTTGCAATTGCAGAAAGAATAGAGATAATGCCACATAGAAAGGTTAGCTTAGCAGGAGGAGGCTGCTTTCAATAGTGTGCTCACTCTGTCAACGATTTCAAAAATCATATCCTTTGAAACCAAACTAAGCTTGAAATATAACCAGGGTGTAGGTATGTAGTTCCAAAATAATATTTTTTTTTTATCAAAGCAGTCCTTGGGTAGTCCACTTAAAGTTGTGTTCTGCAGGTTTGCAACCCATCAATGATGGCCGCTAGCCTTGAACATCGTACAACTTTGGACCCTATTTGAAAACGCATTCGAAGATCTCTAACTACAAAGCAAATTGAAATCGAATTTGGTCGCAGTAATCCTTTGTGATTCTTTTAAGAATTGTTCTAGGTTTATCCAAAATGTTCACTAAAAGGAAGACAGGCCCTACTTCAAAATACTAGTAGTATACAATGAGACCGACTCCTACACCCAAACATTTCTTATAATTCTACCTTGATTTTTGCAACTGCAATCAAGATTAGCTGTTAACTAAACTTACAGTAACTTTGGTATTTTGTTTTCTCTTATAGGCTTGAGAGAGTCTCTGGTTAAGAATATTTAGTCGTTGTCTATGCCATAACATTGGTTCCATCCATAAAACATAAGATCTCGAATAATCCAACCAAAATTATCGTTACAAACATGGTTTCACTAGAATTTGCATAAGTGTCTCTTTTTTTAATACAAATTTAGTAATGAAAGCTTAGACTTTTCAGCATTATGTACTGATACAAAAAATTAAATATTAACCCCAAGCTCTAAGTAGCCAAATGTGATAGCATGGAACAAGGAATGTGTAACTATTTTTTTTTACCATGATGTAGCTGAAAAGTTATCTCACTTGGCTTAACCATTTGTTTCCATATAACTAACTACATGTATCAGTCAAAAGTAGTACTATGGCATTTAATAATTTTTCTACAAGGCAGGGTCATCAGAAAAATAATTATCGGAGGGATCCAAAAATGACCTTTTATTATCATGGATGATAGAAAGACACCAACGTAACCAACGATCTCTTCAATTCATGGACAAGTCTTAATCACAATGTTTAACAGACAGTTCTTCTGAAAGATAATGTCTATTTGGAATCCAAACCAACAGTTCTAATATGCACATTTATGATTGTTTTCACTTAAAATACTTGTCAATCAATTGGATTCCAAAATCTTAATGGTAATTTCTGGAAGGTCAGAGCCAAGATGGCCTCCAGAGGGAACAAAGTTAAACAATTAACCATATCAGGAATGGCAAATTAAAAAACCTTCTTACCTAATTAGATTGAGATTTGTTCATCATAATTCTTGAATGGTTCCACTGATAAATCGTTAGACAGGTCTTGGTTTGAGCTAAGATGGCTACCATCTAGTTACAGCCAAAAGTGTCCTATGACTACGAAAAACACAAAGATATGGGAAATTATTGCAACAAGAAGCTCTCAAGAGCCTATGTTGCTCCCCTGGACCATGGCTGAAAAAGCCTGATGAATGGCAATTTCATCCGGGTCCGGAGGTTCAACTATGTTCCCGGCTGAGGCTACCTTGGATTGGGGATTGGATGCACACATGCCAGATGCAAATTTTGAAGGCGGCCACCCAAGGACTTTTGTAATCAAATTGGCTCCAAGCGGATAAGGGGTTTCAGAGACGTACTTCTTTAAATGAAATTCAATATAAACTATGTTCTCACTGGTGGTCATCTTGAATGCGGTACTGGTCAGCAGGATACTTTTTTGTAGGGAACCATCAAAGAACCATTATGACTAAGTATGGTTCTTACTGCTCTGGTAGTTTCTGAGAAAAATATCCTTGAATGCTTTTTCCATAGAGTCCAATATTAAAACTATGTTTCCCTCTGGTGGCCATCCTGGGCGAGGTACCTTCCTGCCGGATATTTTTTTTCTTTTGTTTTTTTTTTGGAGGAAACCATCTAAGGACTAATGTGACTAAAATTGGTTATAATTTGACTTGTAGTTTCTGAGGAGAAGATCTTTGAACTTCTGTCCAGAGGGTCCAGTGGTAAAACTATATCCCAACTGGTGGCCCTCTTGGTCGAGGTACATATCATGAGGGATACCTTTTTTGGAAGGACCATCTAAGGACCATTGTGACTACACTTGGTTATAATTGGACTGGTAGTTTCTGAGAAAAAAATCTTTAGATGTCTTGCATAGGGTCCACTTTTATAACTATGTTTCTCGCTTGAGGCCGTCTTGGATGAGGAACGGGCCTGCAAGATATATCTTTTAGCTCACCTGACCCAAAGGGTCAGTGTAAGCTATTGCTCTCACTTTGCATCTGTCGTCCATCTGTTAAACTTTCACATTTTCATTTTCTTCTCTGAAACCACTGAAGCAAATTCAACCAAAACTTTACATGAACGATGTATGGCAGGTAATCTACAAAGATTGCCCATTCCGACCCGACAAAAAACATTGCCGCCAGCGCAGAACTTAGGTTTGACATGATACCCTATGTGGAAAATCGGATTTTCACCTCCTCCTCTCAAAGCACTGAAGCAAAATCAACCAAACTTTAAAGGAATGATGTATGGAAGTTCCTTTACAAAGAATGCTCATTTCGTTCCGATCCGATAAAAAACTGCATGGCCGTCAGCGCGGAACCTAGGTTTAACATAGGACCCTATGGGGAAATTACCCTTTTCATCTTCTCCTCTGAAACCACTGAAGCAAATTCAGTCAAACTTAACAGGAATGACATATGGAAGGACCTTTACAAAGATTGCTCCAGCAGAAAACATGGCTGCAATCGTGGAATATAGGTTAACGTAGGACTCTAAGGGAATTTAATAATTTTTGTTAACTTCTACGAACTTATCGATGCAAATTCAACCAAACTGGACTGGAATGATGTATTGAATGTCCTGAACAAAGATTGCTCATATTGGCAAGATCTGATAAAAAAAAACATTGCTACCAGCATGGAACATAGTTTAACATAGGACCCTATGAAGGGGAAATCACATTTTAACTATCTCTTTCTTAAATCACTGAAGCCAATTCAACCAAACTATCGCTTAACAAGTGACCTCAAGGGAAAAAACATCATTTTTGGTCATCAATATAGAGGATGCTTTTATAAGAAGCATTTGTCAGGTGAGCGACTGAGCCTCTAGTTTTGGAAGGGACCATCCAAGAACCGTTGTGACTAAATTTGGTTATAATTGGATTGATTGATAGATTTTAAGAAAAGATTGTTTGAACTCCTTTTCCATAGTGTCCAATATGAAAACTATATCCCAGCTGGCGGCCATCTTGGATGAGGTTCGAACCTGCAGGATGCTTTTTTGGAAGGGTTCATCAAAGGACCATTGTGACTAAAATTTGTAATATTTGGACTGGTAAATGTTGAGTAGATCTTTGAACGTCTTTTCTGTAGGGTCCAATGATAAAAATTTGCTCCCCGCTCGCGGCCATCTTGGATGAGGTACGGACCTGCCAGACGGAGCTACCAGATGTCATTTGTGGAAGGGACCATCTTAGGACCATTGTGACTAAGCTTGGTTATAATTGGACTAGTGGTTTCTTGGAAAAGGATCTTTTTGAATATCTTGCTAGGGCCAAATGTCATAACTATGTTCCCCGCTGGCGGCCATATTTGATTAGACACGGACCTGCCAGACACATTTTTTAAAGGGACCATCTAAGAAATATCGTGACTAGTTTGGTAGGTTTTGAGAAGAAGATCTTTGAACTTTTTTTCCATAGGGTCAAATGGTAAAACTACATCCCAACTGGTGGCTATCTTGGACAAAGTACTGACCTACCGGATATTTTTTTTGGAAAGGACCATCAAAGCACCATTGTGATGAAGTTTGGTTATAACTGGACTGGTAATTCTTTAGAAGATCTTTAAACGTCTTTTCCATAGGGTCCAATATTAAAACTAAGTTCTCGATGGCGGCCATCTTGGACAATGTGCTGACATGCGGGATATCTGTTTTCGGAAGGGACCATCTAAAGACCATCCATTGTGACTGAGTTTGGTTATTATTGGACTGGTAGTCTCGTAGAAAAAAAAATTGAATGTCTTGTATAGGGTCAGATATTAGAACTATATTCTCAGTTGGCGACCATCTTGGATGAGGCACATACCCGAAAGATACCTTTTTGGAGGGAACCATTGTGGCCATGCATGGTTATAATTAGTCTGGTATTTTACAAGAAGAAGATCTTTGAATGTCTTTTCCCATGGAGTTCAATGTTTAAACTATCTTCAATGCTGGGAGCCATCTTGGACAACGTACCGACCTTTCGGATGCCTTTTTGGATAGGAACATCTAAGGACCATTGTGACTAAGTTTGGTCATAATTGGATTGATAGTTTCTCAAAAAAGATATTTGAATGTCTTGCATAGGGGTCCAGTGTAAAAAATACGTTCCAAGCTGGCAACCATCTTGAATGAGGCACGGACCTGCCAGATACATTTTTTGGAAGGGACCATCTATGAACCATTGTGACTAAGTTTAGATATAATTGAACGGGTAGTTTCTGATAAGATCTTTGTACCCCTTTTTCCATAGGAATAAATATAAAAACTATATCCCCACTGGTGGCCATCTTGGACGAGGTACAACCCTGCAGGATACCCTTTTAGAGGGGACCATTAAAGGACAATAATTTATTGTGACTAAGTTTGGGTATAATTGAACTGGTATTTTCTGAGAAGATCTTTGAACGTCTTTTTCATAGTGTCCAATGATGAAAACATTCTCCCTGCTATAAGCGGCCAACTTATATTAAGTACGAACTTACCAGACATTTTTTGGAAGGTGCCATATAAAGACCATTTTGACTAAGTTTTATTATAATTGGACTGGTAGTTTCTGATAAGAAGATCTTTGAATGTCTTTTCTGTAGGATTAAATGTTAAAACTTAGTTCCCCGCTGGCGGCCATCTTGAACAAGGTGCTGACCTGCCGGGTACCTTTCTTTGAAGGGACCATCGAAGGACCATCCATTGTGACTAGTTTGGTTCTAATTGGATTGGTAGTTTCTTAGAAAAAGATCTTTGAATATCTTGCAAAGGGTTCAATGTTAAAACTATGGTCCCAGGTGGCGGCCATCTTGGATGAGGCACGGACCTGCCAGATACCTTTTTGGAGGGACCATCTAAGAACCACAGTGACTAAGTATGGTTATAATCGGACTGGTAGTTTCTGAGAAGATCTTTGAATGTCTTTTCCATTGGATTCAATGTTAAAACTATATCCCCAACTGACAGCCATCTTGGACTATGCAACTACCTTTAGGATACCTTTTTATGGAAGGGATTACCTAAGGACCATTGTGACTAAGTTTGATTATAATTGGACTGATAGTTTCTTAGAAAAAGGGATCTTTGATCGTGTTGCATAGGGTTATATTATGTTCCCTGCTGGCGGCGATCTAGGATGATGTATGGACCTGCCAGATATATTTGTGGAAGGGACTATATCAGAACCATTGTATCTAAGTTTGGTAATAACTGGACTGTTAGTTTCTGAGAAGATCTTTGAACTTCTTTTCCATTAGGTATAATGTTAAAACTATATTTATACTGGTGTCTGTCTTGGACCACATATGAACCTTCACGATAACTTGTTGTAGACTATTGTGACTTAGTATGGTTATAATTGGACTGGTAGGTTTTAAGACGATCTTTGAATGTCTTTTCTATTGGGTCCAATGTTAAAAGTAAGTTCTCCACTGGTGGCCATCTTGAAAAAGGTACTGACTTTCCGGATATTTTTTTTTGGAAGGGACTATCTAAGGACCATCTATTGTGACTAATTTTGGGTCTAATTGGACTGGTAGTTTCTTAGAAAAAATATTTTAATGTCTTGCATAGGGGCAAATGTGAAAACTATGTTCCAAGCTAGCAACCATCTTGGACGAGGCACAAAACTGCCAGATACCTTTTGTGGAGGGACTATCTAAGGACCATTGAAACTATAATTGGTTATAATTGGACTGGTAATTTCCGAGAAGAAGATCTTTGAACTTCTTTTCAATAGGGTCCAATGTTAAAACTATATCCCAACTAGTTACCATCTTGGATAAGGAAAAGACCTATACCAGATATTTTTTTTTTGGAAGGGGACCATCTAAGGACCATTGTGGCTAAGTTGGGTTATAAATGGTAGTTTCTGTGAAGATCTTTGAATTTTCTGTCCTTAGGGTCTAATGAAATGTTAAAACTTTGTTCCCTGCTAGCCATCTTGGATGAGGTACAGACCTGTCTGTTACAATTTAAAAGGGACCACTCAAGGACTTTTTTGGCCAAGTTCGGCTCGAATTGGCTCAGTAGTTTTAGAGGAGAAGATGTTTGAATGAAAACATTAAAATGGATGGATGACAGACGACGGATGCCGAGTGATGGCAGAAGTTCCCCCTAGCATAGCCAGGTGCGGTGGGCTAAAAATTGGAACCAAACATGAAAACATAAAAGTCCTTGCCCGATTATCAAATTTTTCAGTTGAAAATACTGCACAGATTAGAGACATATTCGACCACAAAATCCTCGATGAAGCTGTCTGAAATTTGTTTATGCCAGGTCAGTGTTCAAAAAGAGTGGGAGTGCCAAGAACGTAAACACTAAGTTATAAACAGGAAACACCTACAATGGCTGGAAATTATAATTACATGTACCAATTTGCAAGGGAACTACACAAGAAAAACACGTATAAGACAAAAGACAAACGTAGACAACGATTGGAACTCGCGACAGCCGGACTTGGTACCGGCACTAGCAAAAGCAAGCGGTACCCAAACCTCCCCTTTATCTGTCCCGTTTCCCTATAGTATAAAACATACGAATAAAACCCAATACAGGTAGACTACTAACTCCATGACCACAATCTTGAAAGGAGAGAAAAGACAATACGTAATTTTGAAAGATGGGTCAAGGGGTGCTCGCCGCTACACTGCAGGCTAGCTCAAGGAGCCTAGTCTGTTGGTAGAATACTGTCGCAATAAGGAGGAAAAATCAAACTCAAAACTTCCCGAATGGTTTGGTCAAGAATCATCACAAATTTCAGTAGACATCGGCAGTATCAGTGAGAGGCCAGTGTGTGTACAAAATTTTCAGGTCACTAGGTCTCAAAGCTAATTTAACGGATGCAAGCAGAATATCTTGCCGATATCCCCTATTACGTAAAGAATGTAAGTTACGTCCCAGCTTTTCTAAATTTTTAATCAATTTCTGGCATTTTTGAACATTTCCGTAAAATTGAGGACTAGAAATGCCCATAGTAATAAGCTGTTTACGAGTAACGCCATATTTAGATATAACATGTTCATATCTAGTACAAAACTTCTTAAATGTGATCAACAACTTATGAAATCTGTAATCCTGTTGTAAAAGTTTGGCTGTGATAGTACGGTTACGTTCATTTAGAACAAACTCGTGCGAATCGTACCAGTTGGGAAATATACGGGTAACCGTACACCCCGTAGGATGGAGCAAGGGGAATGTCGCCGTCAAGAAAAGGGAAATTAGTAATAGTGAAATCAAAATCATCCCTCAGTTTATCATATATTTTGGTTTTGATTTTACCAGAGTCAATAATGATAGTCAAATCTAGAAAAGGGCAACATTTGGAAACATTGTTAACTTTATTTAATTTCAGTTGTTGTGGATAAATAATGTCTACATAATCTATAAACTGGGGATTATCAATAGTAAGGATATCGTCAATATACCTGCTGTTATCATTGAAAATAGAAATAAGTTTATCACTGTTAGGTATGGTTCCGTTTTGAAGTTTTTTTTCATGAAATCTCGTTCGTAACAGAAAAGAAAAAGATCTGCAATGAGAGGTGCACAATTTGTACCCATGGGAATACATATGACCTGTTGATAAACAGTGTTGCCAAAACGAACAAAAATATTGTCCAGCAAAAGATTGAGTGCATTAATCATATCATCACATGTCCAGGAACAATGATTATTATAGGTCATACTAGAGAAGAATCCTTGCTTTTTGTTAGAGCAAATGAACTGCAGACCAGAAAATTTAAAAGACCATTTAATAAGTTATCCCAACTTGTATTTAATCAAATTATGTGGAAAGGTAGTATAAAGTGTAGAAAAATCATAAGACTTCTTTGGACTGTCTAAGAGCCATGATCCCGGTGAGCCTTTAGCCTAAAAGTTGTAAACCACTATTTGATACATTGGTACCTCATTTAAATCATTAACATTAAACATTTAATCATTTAGAAAACAATCTATTTTACCAACAAAATCTAGTCCCAGGATATTGAAAGCCTTTTTGAAAGTCAAAACATAAAAAGCAGCCACAGCCTGCTAAACTCACTTCGTTCACAAATTAAGGGGATACAATACAGTACCAAGGGCAGATAATAACATAATCGGTTCTGGAATGTTGTTTCGCGACGTCACAGATTAGAGCACGACGTCATAAATACCCAAATATGCGAAATGCAGACATGTCACAGTCTATGAAAGCATGTACATCTATTATAATAAATCAATGTGGTTGTGATTTCTCATAACGCAATTGTGTAAGTGACGTAGCAGCTCCAGAATCGACATACTTCTCCAACTGAAACTACAAATTTGTTAAAACGCACTGAAGAATTTTATCAAGTTTACTGTAGTTATGACCTAAAATCTACTGGAATAAAAGTCCATGAAAATCCTTTGAAATTTCACAGGTCATTAAAATCTCGTGACTTTTCCAGTTTCTATTTTGTTTTTATGGAATCAACTTCCCATGGAATAACCTGTGTAAATGTTCTCCCTTGAAAATGCTGTTAATTAGTTTCCTAAAATTGAAAATCAATTTGTTTTCTTGCTTATTTATTGTTCAAATTTACCTTTCATAGTATGTCACAGAATATGAGTAACATACATACGAATACCGTACGTAGCAAAAGACGAAACGGGTAAATTCCAAAATCAAAATAATAATAATTAAAAAAAAACTTGAGACAACATGACAAGGACGAACAAATAAACTACTGAATCAGAATGAAGGAATGAGAAAAAAAACTCCACAAAGCTAATCAAAGTGCTGACAACACCGCTGGAAGTGTTGCTGTCATAGGAATAAATGAGAGTGGGACCAATCATAAAACTATAAAAATTTCCTTTTGTATGTGTTGTGGCATTATTTTAAAAGAGTCTGCTATTATGCGATGACCAATAATTCGTTTTGGTTGTACAGATCAAAAATGTAACTCGGTTTTTCATTCAAAACCACTCATGTTTGTGTTATTTTTAGAAAATCTGCCATGTTAATCTGATATAAAGCTTCCAAGTGTACATATTGCTCCCTGTAAATCTGGGTGCTTATTATCTGTAAAAATATTTTTCCCACTGATAGTCGTTTGGGATAGGACCCACAGTCGTCATGCAATTTTGTAAGGAGCTTATTCAAAGACCATTGTAACTAAATTTGGTTCTAACGAGTCAAGTAATGATTTTAGAATTTATTTTTCCACATGTTTTAATGTTAAACTAGTAATTCTCGCTGGCAGCCATCTTGAGTATGATTCTGACCTGTAGGACACAATTTTTATACAGACAAAAAAAGACCATTGTGGTCACATTCGGACTCACAGTAAAAATACCGCCCAATATCTAAAATGTAGGTTCACGACTGGCCGAACTCCTGGATATGACATAAGCCTGAAGGATACAATTTTAACTAGATCCATTAAAGGACTGTTGTGTCAATGTTTGGTTCCAACAAGGTCAAATAATATCACACAATTCTTTTAAGGGACCGACCATTTAACCTGAAAGGGGGGGGGATCATTTATTTTTTGCACATGTATCAACAAAATATTTTTTTTCTTCAAAATAAACATTATTTTTGGGGGGCAGAAAGCCTCCATTATTTTTTTCATCATTTTGGCAGCCAAAATATTTTTTTCACATAAAATCAGCTCCAAAATATTTTTTTAGAAAAAAAAACCATAGCCCCTTTCAAGTTAAATGGTCGGTCCCTAACACGATCTGATGGACAATTTTTAAACAGACCCATTTTGATCAAGTTTAGTCCAGATTGCCTCAAGTTTCAGAAGCAGATCTTTGAAAACTTTCCCAGGAGGAAATTGCTCCCTTTTTCAAGTTAACGTTGGTGCAGCTGCATATATCAGACACACTATATATATCTAGAGACATATCTAGAGACACGAAACACACAAGAAACAGATAACATTCAACCAGAAAATGTTAGAAACGTAGGTCTGAATAACATGTCAAGTTTGGAATTTGATAGAGAGTGGGCTCTATAAGTATTCAGAAGATAAATGTTCAACAAAACAAAAAGTAAAAAAAAAAGAAAATATCCAGATATTATTTCAGGCAATTTGCAAAATATTCCGTTAAACTGGGGTATTTCAAGGTAAACATAAAAATCTTACAGCCATTATTAATAAAATGGAGAAATATACAAGGGTGGTAGTTGATGGTTGTAAGTCATTGTTAATGTTGAGTGCTTGCTTAATAAACAACACTTGGACTGGGCTGAAAAAAGGTAAATCAAATCAACTCGTTACCTATCACAGAACCACCTGGGTTGATTGACACAAACTCAATAAGCAGACACGTACGGTACTTTCCAGTTTGACAAAATCTTTTGGACATAAAATCGAGCAAAACGACCTTTGCGCCACAAAAAGGGGGTAGACATGATGAAATGGGCACTGACACCACGAAAAAAAAAAGGGACAGGCATTGCGGCAGACGTTTTATTTTTACCGAGAACATTTCATCAAGTCTAAACAAAAGACAAAAATTTTAGGATGTCTCGTTGTCGTAGACAGGTGCGTATCTTGCCGAACCGAATGAAGGTTATCCCCCTCTTTTGAATGCCATGTCACCTAACCACGTAAACGACTACTACATCTGAAAATTTGTATATTGATAATGCGTATATTCATATTCCGCAAAAATGATGGTGCGACTTCTCGTATGCAGATGAACGCCATCTTGGACAAGCTAAATATTTATTTCACGTGACTATGGTGGTCATGTGATAGATATAATTCATAAGCGATGCACGTGTTCGGTAATTTTCCATTACCTAAGATTGCATAGCACTCTTGTTAAAGGTTTCGATTAAAACATCAATTAACTCATCTTTTATATTGAAATGTTCGTCTTCTTCTTCACTCCATAGGAACAATTTCTGCATTAAATTCACAATGTATTAACACGCTTAGAGTGTTCATCACGAGATTTGGTGGTCATGTGATAGATAAAATTGGAAAATGTATTCATTCGCCAGGCACGTGTTCATTAATTTCCTCACCCGTTTTTTTGTTGTTGTTTTTTTTTGTTTGTTTTCTGAGGTTTTTTTTGTGAAAAATATCAAATTGAACCCCCCACATCGATTGCTTTTAAACATTTTGCACCACAGCGGTCAGATTTATTGTGAAGGCACTCGAACTTTTTTCTACCGCTTCACAACCTACCAATTGTGAATCCGATTTGATTTCGTAGTACTGTTCATTGAATCTTATCGTGACAAGGGAAGCTGTTGCATCCTGCAACACTTCCAAAAACGTGAGATGGAACATATTCTAACAAAAAATCTGGTGTAATTTTAGTGCATAGGCTTACAAATATCGAGCCAGGTTGTTTGCGACAGTAAAAAGAGATCTCGTGAAAATCATGTGACTTTTCTATTTTTTTGGCTCGTTAAAAGTTGCGAGAAGGTCAAGTGTCGCATGATCACGGCCATTTTCAAGATATTTTTAAGGCATTTTACGATTTGAATTTTCACATGGTGTTGAAAAAATTCAATTAATGTTTAATGCAAAATGTGAAAGCTTCGCAAGTTCCAAACTCGTTATAGTCTGAAGGATATCATTTTTCTTTCAAATACAAAGTCTAAATGGATAAAAAACATTATTGGAATCTGTGAGTGTTGTGAACAATTTTAAATGTATATACACAATATATAAATATATTAACTTTAAATAAGGGTGGGTATATGATTTTTTCAGGACAATGGGAAAGGCCATTTATTTCCCCGAGAATTCGGGAAAAACACTTATCAGGCAACGGATTCAATTTTTCGACTCAGGGAATCATACATTTTTCTCTCAGGAAATCAGGATCAAACCCCTCCTACCCACCCCTGGAATTAAACCAACATCACATTGAATGAATTCTAATTTTTTTTTCATTAATGGTCGATAGGTGAAATCAGGGACTCAGTCACTTTATATATAAATCTATATACTTGAAATGGCCATATGCAGAAATTAAATTTGCAGCAAGTTCAGTATTCAGTTATTTGAACAGCGGCAGTAGGGAAATAATCATTGTTTCTAGTCAACACAGTCACAAGAAGGGTCTAACAGGTATTTGACTGATCTTTGATCACACACACTGAAGAACACATACACGATGTTTTTCTAAGCGAAATATATATTGTAACGTCATGTCGCGCCAAAACTGGGAATGCTCATTTGTAGTGATAAAAAAAGCCAGTTTTCTCTCTGTAGCTTTAAAATAAGTACATGGACCCCCATTTTTCAAATGAAATTTTAGAAGAGTGATGATTCACAGAGATCTCTGCGAATTATGAAGAAACAAGAGTTGTCAGAAGACAACATAGCACAATTAATTTGATGGTTATACATTTGCGTGATAAATACTTTAAAAGCGATATAAGAAAGCCACATGTCAAACAGGAACTCTCTATCACTAAAAGACGAACTTCTATAAACAGGGTTCAAATTTTTTTTTTAAGAACTGCCCCAGGGCAATGTCAAGGTCAAAATGTCTACAACTATGGTACTACCAGAAAGCTCTCACCATAGGGAAGTCATGAACAAAATATAAACACCCT